>JAUUEB010485923.1:0-10903 GCA_032362205.1 Clione limacina | reverse complement strand
AAATTAGCAATCGTATACAGTCCTGGATAGAAAAGTTCTAAAGGGTGGCTGGAATTTAGACATAGTAAAGGCGCGTATGCGGGGGCATGGAGAATGCCCCGCCCCACCCCAGAAATTCGAGATTTAATAAATAATAGGTGCTCAACACGATTCATATGACACCATTTCAACTGATGTAAGAGTGCTAGAAGAATAAACCACCATTAACAATAAGAAAAATAAGAAAATAAGAAAAGTTGGTTGTATGTGAATTCTACTTATTTTCTAAACTTCTAATCTACTCAATGTCATACAAAAACCCGATAGGTACCAATTATCTAACCTTAAGATCAAGGTCCTATAATATACATAATATATAGTTATTTCTGAAAAACAAAATATTTGACGAACATTGAACAGCATATCATGCTTACAATATTTCACGTGGCTTTCAACAGCGACATTATGAGATAAAAAAAAAACTACAAGTAAAATATGTTTACTGATTAATCATAGTTCTCTCTGACTTAAGACCTACCTTGTTGTTTTCATGTTCTCTAAATACTTGTGTTATTATAGAGAATCAACAACTACTCTAGTCTTATCTTTAAGGGTTTGATTTTTAAAGGATTTGGCATCTTCCCCATAATCAGTACGAAATGAAAGTAATGAGGGCCTTAGATGTAACATGCATTTTCTATCTGACTCCTGTACTCTCTCTAGGCATAGATTCCCTTGACGCTCTGACCTTGGGAAATGAAAGAGACGATGAAGCATGCACCTTGTGTACCGCTCCTCGGCCGTGACTATGGAAATCAACCCAAACTGGCAATTGACAAGTGTTGAAAGCAGTAGTCACTGACCTCAGCCTAGCACTTACTGATATGGAAGGCGTGTGTTTGATTATGTGGGACTGTTTATTCTTTTACATATGGTTATGTTTATATGTCCCAAACCATTTGCATACAAACAATTGTGTCATTTGTTTAGCATCGTTCTTCTCTATTTTGCATTCAATCATATATTATGATAGTTGTGAATTTATTCGGCAAAGTTTGTAAATAGGGCGGGGGAGGGGAGGGGGATGCACATTTGTTTTATCGTAAACATGCATATAGTTTTGATGATTTACAATCATGTATTTAATAAAATTCCATAACAATAACACATGATTTTTCTTAATAATACAATCAAAACAAGTGAGCTTAAATTGAACACCAAAACTGTTAAGGGTGCCCTTTCCTCCTCCATGATTTCAGACTTGGCATTTCGAGGGCTAAAATCTACACTCATCTGAACTGAACGTCAATCAATCTGATTAACAAAGTAGAAAATTACATAGTAGAGTGAAATGATTTATTTTGATAACTATGCGTTTTTTGAAACCATTTGTGTGGCGTGCCTTGAAAAATCGTTGTTGACGACATTACTGTCAAATGTTTGATTGATATTTCAAAAAATCAACGTTGTATTTCTCAATCTATTATACCAAAAGAGAAAATGAAGAATGAACTTTAATGGTATGAAAACGATAAACTAAGAATAATTGATTATGTACCCGAGCACCGATCTGACCTCATTATTTCTTGCAGGCCTATAATTGCATTGCCTGTTTGACGAACCGTGAAAAACGTTTTTCGTAAATTGGACCGATTGTCGTTTATTTGACTGATGCGATTCAGAGCATTCGTTTTGGGTAATATAGTAGTTGAAGTGTTATATTTGAAGAAATATAAACGAAAATAGTAGCAGAAATATCAGAAGCAAACACAACAGTTGTACATGGCTTTACAAACATGGATTATTATCTAAATTTTGATCGACATATAAAGGCGGCTGGAGTATTCACATTATTTTAAAATGAGAAACATCAAACATACTTTTATCCATGATCTGAATGAATTTTTGCTTAATCTAAAAAGTTTACATTTGCTTTTCATCATGTTAGAGAAGAACTTGTTGCAATTATGAATGAAGCTAATTTGCTAAACAAATTTACCCAAATCAAGATTTGGCATATTTATGAATCAATATTATAAGATAATTTGTCTTGTAAAGGAAACCAATATAGTGAGTCAATGCTACTTTATTCAAAAAAAAGAACGGTACTTTCCCCTGATTGCCTTTCAGATTATTGATCACATGTCATAAACATGTTTTATTGCCACTACTTGCACTATATGAAACCAATGCTCATTTACATATGTATCCTATCATCCGTTGATATAACGTTTACTTAGTAACAAAAATAGTAGCTCCAATAGCCCTTAATAGACCAGTAATGTATGATTGCAGACGCCACTTATACGTCTTCACCCCATATGAGAAGTCTCGATGGCTGTCATACAAAAAGTCATGTTAATAATCTAATAAATATCATTTAAATAGCGAATTTCCAGGTCAACGTCTTTCTCATTGCTCGTTACAATATATTTTAACCCAACGAAGACACACATATACTTACAGAGTTACAAGACAATCATTCTGACGGTGACACACATTTACATTCAGTGTATACAAGGAGTTAGTCGGTTTAGCGACAGCGGGTAGACTATTCAAAGCCTAGAAGTGTGTCTTGTAGTGATGTGGCCAAATAGCAATTGGTAGGAGAGAAGATATGTTTCTAAATTGTAATTTCTTAGGAAAAAACTTTTGAGTTATTAATATCTTCGAACCAGGGATCCATAGTTCCCGAGTCCAGTAGCATACCACAAGACGACGACGTTACTCAAAGTTCTGGCAGTGTTCATTAATGAATATTTTACGATTATGGAAACATAATAAAGCTTCTAGTGGAATATTTGCACTCATAAAAAGCTGATTGGTGGCCAGGAATAATATATTTCACAATAACAAAATGATAATATGTGCTTTAAAATTATATGAGGTAAAAAAGGTAACCTTTAAAATCCTCATTCACCGGGAAAAAATCATATGATTTCTTGAATTATAAAAAAACAACTTTTAAAACCCAGTAGCAACAAAACAACTATAATAGATGAGTTTATTCTATTTGACTGAAAATTGTTTTGAAGTTTGACCTAGGGAAAACATTTATCAGTCATGTGATCAATATAATATGTTTCAGTATCTGGATTGATTCGAAACATGACTGTGGGCTTCAAACAGTTTTAAAATTCATGGCACGGTTTATTTGAACATTACAGAACACGTATCCTATAACATGAACAAGTAGCAAGTCAAAATTAACTTCGGGAGATTCATGTGACAAACTGGCGACTTTCCATCTCAACTGTTAATAAAGAAAGTCTTAAATTCCATCCACTTTCTGAATTAATATAATGGCCATCGGGTGGACAAAGAGAAGCTCTAGAATATTTAACAAACTTGGGTGAGTATAGCGATCACTTTAACAAAGTTAATAAAATCACCGAAAAGAACACAATTGTAGCTTTTTACATAATGCTGATAATTGGCTTACAATTTATAAATGATTTTGTGTAAGGAAATGATTTAAGGTTGAATCGGGGGTACATACTTGTTTTCAACTATGTCAGGTGACGTCATTCAAGATGGCGGCTATTTTTAGATTTTTTTGAGCCAAATCCATGTATTCAAACATGCAAAACAAATTTTGTAGCGGTATTTCCAAACGGGAACTCCCTTTTTTGGTCAAATTTGGGAAATCTTGTTAAAATCCAACACAACTTGATATTTTCTATTTGAACTATTTTACAAAAGTCAGTTAACAATTATTCATTAATTATTCAATAAGTTTACTATTTTCAGATATTTTACCCATGATGCTGATGAATCCAGATGGGCAAAAAAATGACACTTGGCAATGTCATGTATTGTTACCATAGCAGTTTTTGTGTCCCTCTTAAGACCTTTACAAAAGCTGCTGACTGATAATTTTGCACGAAATAATGTCATATGTAAGACAAAACAAATGACGAATTTTCAAGACGTGTCTTCCACTTTTAGTGAAAGTTTGCGGGATTTAAAACTTTGAATATATTTTAGCGTATATTTTGCCACTCAGAATAGTTTCGAGAATTACATATTTATACAAAAGAAGCGTTCATACGTAGATGAAATTATCTCTGAAATTAAAGTTATTTTGTATATTAATCATTCTGAGATCCCTAAAATACAATTTTTTACAAAAAAAGCGATTACACACGATGATCTGAGTATTCCTGCTGATGTTGATTCATGATGTCACCATAGTGCAAGATTTCGGGGTTAAAAGAAATTGTGATACTTTTTTTTCGTTCAGCATAAACACAGAGAATCAAATTACTCCCCTTGACTTCTTTATTCCACAACTTGAGATTCATTGAACAAACACCAATGTTATAGGAATGTCTATATCAATATAACTACGTGATTATTCACTGATATTCTACGCTGTTCCTTCATATTAGATAAACAGTTTTGGGATAAATCACTAATTGACCCCTCCAAGTCTCGTTCTAATACCATCCCGCCCCTTCGAATACTGATAGTTCAACCAATCTTAGGTAATTAGATGATTGTTTTATATTGTAAGATTACTCTGATCAACTGTCATGTCGGGTTTGTTTGCTCAAGTCGCCCTGATCATGATGGCACACTACTTGTTTGAACTTTGGCACGTGCGATAACTGTTTTTTCATACTTTTTGGAAATATTGAGCCAACTACACTAAGAGACATTAATTATGTTTAATGTTAAAATGGCATGTGTGAGCACTGTTATGATTCTATGGATATATTTTTAAATGAATCATTTTGCGTATAACATCTTGTATTTTCATGATGATAGTGTTTGGTTTGAATCCGATATTCATGCATAGCTCCTCTTCTGGCAACGAAAAGCACAAAATCACCCACCGATATGATCTCGACCCCCCCTCCCCCCGCTACTGACACAACCGGGCCTGTTGTTAGATGTCCTTAGTTAAATAGACACAAAATTAGTTAAGAAGACAAATTCAGGGCTAACCAGAAGTCGAAAGAGTCTGTAAGGTATGTGACGAACTTTAATTATATACACTTAAATTAAAAATAAACCAACCATTATAGGCTAACCATGAACATGAACTTTAATTATGTTTATTTGTATACATAATATGATTATTTTAGATGTCAGTGTATTCCAAACAAGTATTATGCCTATCCTTATCACATTAAAATATAATCAAATGTCAAATACATTCGCATGTTGTTGTTTTTTGCGAGAATGCACGCTCCATCAAACAGAAGTATTTTGTATTCCATATACATGCAAATCCGGTGGCATGTATTTTGTTCAATTTTGTTTGCAGGCTCGGGAAATTAAGAAAACAATAACACTTTTTTTTCAGTGCACTTTTCTCCTGACCTTTTTTCTGAGGGTCTAAAACTTTAAATTGATAATTTCTTATCAACACAGTTTGCGTGATTTTTTTTCAACTTTTTAATTTGATTCTTCGGGTTATAGATAAAATTGCCCAGGAGCATCTCAAGAATTCACATTGTGAACTATACAGAGATACGAGGGAGACTGTGA
This sequence comes from Clione limacina, assembly GCA_032362205.1. Taxonomy (NCBI): domain Eukaryota; kingdom Metazoa; phylum Mollusca; class Gastropoda; order Pteropoda; family Clionidae; genus Clione; species Clione limacina. Next base: position 5,428 of record JAUUEB010485923.1, on the reverse strand, counting down.
TAATCTTTTGCACTATGAGGTTAGCTTTACTGACGTCACCGGCCTCATTTTGTCTAGATCTATGAGACTGAAAAAGCATTGCCTTTCAATGATAACAAATCATTCAGGAAGTGTTTTCATGTAAGTTTTGTATCTTGAAGCAAGATTGATATATACCCAGTTACGTGATTGGAATGTCTGATCGTTGAACTGTACTTGTTAAATCTTCACCTAAAATGTGAATACGAAAGTACATTCGGTGCTTGTGCTCTTTTACTTGTGAAACTTGTGTTTATTTTCTAAACTTGTCACTGTATTTTAAAATGGAGCTAAATCAATCGAATGGTGTTACTGAAACAATTTAGTTATAAAAATACAATTTACCAGAATATGAGACCGAACAATTTTGATAAATTTTTTAAACAATATTTCACTGATCTTTCCATGAGTTAAAAATAAGTTATTTGGAGACCAAGACGTGGGTGTAATTTTGAGATGAATTGATGTAATTTGGGTTGTGGCTTACTGCCTAGATGTTAGGAATCTTCATACTTAAATATAAATATAAATCCCTGAAGTAGTTCTTAGGATACATGAATTTATTACAGCTTCACATCAGTTTACACTACTTTGAAACGTATTAGATCGAATTTGTTATAACCCATAGTATTTTATATAAAAATATACAATATGTCATAGAAAGAGATGCTTCAAACAATTGTAGAAATGATAGAAATATTCATAATGTATCCTACTATAGCTTGTTTTAGATAAGGTACACACTTTAATTTTTAAAGAATTGCACAAAACATATTTTAGGTTGTTATATTGTTATACGAAAATAGACAAGATATTGTGATTTCATGTAAAGTTATGTTGTATACATATAAGAACAGCGGAGCTCGTTTTAGAATGCATCACTGACCCTAGACATTAATAAAAAAAATTAACAATGATTTGAAAAAAATTTTGTTTTTAAAATTCATGTTTGAACATGTAGATGCTTTATTATACTCAAATCATCTTTTAGCTTTGGTGTTTTAAAACTTTCGCTGTTATGGGGTAGTTATCTCTTTTAGTGATACTGAAGACATACAATCTTAAATTTGGTGTTTTGAAACTTTCGCTGTTATGAGGTAGTAATTATCTTTTAGTGATACTGAAGACATACAATCTAAGCTTTGGTGTTTTGAAACTTTCGCTGTTATGAGGTAGTTATCGCTTAACTTAAAACGTCTTAAGATAATCTATACATTCTCTGTCTAGAAAAGAATACTTGCCAACGCTATTAACAGACCAATTTTTCTGCTACACCCTTTCGATAAATGTTCATGAAAACCCATTGTGTTGGTGTCAAAAGTAGTAACTTGATAAAAAGACAGATATGGGGACAACAATTCTCATAACATGAACTACAACATCAAGAAAATAAAGTTGTGGCTTCTACAGACATATAAAAAATTCAAGATTTGTATTCATCACCATTAAAAAAAAAGTTTGTTTGTATGACCAGACTGTTTAATCTTAAATACGCCATTTGAATACCTTGGCTGAGAGGTTTAGAATCTGTTCACGCATATCTCGTTTTCAGTTCTAAACACTTCTTATCTCGTCAAGACTCGTCAAGTCCGACTGTCTATTGACTGTTCTTATCTTGAAGTAGATCCCTAAAACGTCATCGTCAACTTGATTTCTAAACAAGTTTTGTATACGACCAGCAAGGAGTCTGTAGGTTGAATAGAGGTTGCGTGTCTGGATTATACTAACAAAATAACGTTTCTCAATTGTTCGTATTTTATTTTTACTGACGCTATTCACTTTTCAATCTAAAATAATTGTACAGCTTCGTCATCGTTATTTTAAATACTTTTTTCAAAACAAATATAAAAGCCGTGTTGCTTCAAAAATGAGCAAAGAATGTGTTCAATAATCAAGAAAACGTTATCGTTATCAATATAAATTCAAATAATTTTCGAATATTTGTCCATTGTTCGGAAAAGATTGAATTACACATAGAAGTGTCAAACTAGATGGTCAATATCACACAAGGCAATCTGAACAACATGAAAGCTATGAATCATTTTACAATCACAATCAGTAAAAACATCAACAATCGTCCGAGAAAAATCCTTTGGCGTTGTCAAAAAATACCGAAATCGTTTTAAGACATTGTCAACAGTAAACCCATCACGGGAAATACTCAACAAAATCAAAATACTTGACACTGCATAGAACAATGGGCAATTGTCAAGAGTCTTTGGTTACAAGAATATCGATAGAAAGTATCTAAACGTTGTATTTCACTATGGAGCTGGTTTTGTTAACTTGAATTTGATGACAAGATTTGAACCTTAAAGTCATCGGACGCAATAGGATGTACTATATGTTAACTAGAATGGTACGAAAATACTAAAAGTATGACTATATGTACCGGAAAAAGCTCTAACCTTTAACTTGGATACCAAACAAATAGTTCATGACATTTTTGTTTCTATCCCATTGATTTAGCTTAGTAATAAAAACTTAAACCCAGGAAAAGGCTTGTGAGTAGGGTAAGCGACTATGATCTTCTATGTGTATGACGTTTTTATTTAGTTTTTGATATGTATCATAATGAAACTCGAATTTGTGTAGTCAATTGCTTGCAATATTGTCGGTCAATATATTGCTTTTCCAATTTCTTTTGCGATAAACACATTGTTGCGAAAAAGACGAGAACAACAAGTAAGAGATATTCATTATATTGTCTCTTACCCTTGATTTCTTATATCAAAAGGACCGCAGACACATTCATAATACATCTGAATATCCCCTAGACTATACTTCCCTGATGACATCGATATCTCTACCGCAAATACAGAACTTTTTCGAGTTATTAATTATAAAGCAAAGGCAAGTATAAAATTTGGCTCTGTTCATTCCCGAAGGATAAAACAGAAAGTCTCTTGCCATAGCACTCCTGCCTTGAGTCAAGATAATATAAAAGGTCCTTAAAATAAATGTACCAAACATATCGTTTACCGCCCCTTACACGCATGGATAAGCAACACATATCGTACTTTTGACATAAGTAATGTATAGTTTAACTTCATATTTCTTGTATAATAGTTGCATATCTTCGTAGTTTCTTTAAACACACGTTTATTACTCACTGTTGGTCTACAGTGATATCTAACTTGTCAAAAGCCTTTCTGTCAGTTTTTTTAAAGTCACCTGTGTTTGAAAAATTACTTAGAAATTGGGCCAAAATATAAATTCATCGCAAACTTAATTGTTTTTAAAACGTCGAAAAATGCAGCCACTTTGCCTAGTTATTCTCTTCTCAAGGCACGTACTTCTTGGTTGAAATGTGCTTTAAACTACTGATGGCCACTAGGTTATCAACAGGTTATCTCGGAACTCAAATCTCTAATTTGGTGATAAACGGTTGAAGGTAGAGTCCAAATATGTTTCTGATTATTACCAAGGCGATAATTGTAGGCTTTGTGATCATTAAATCAAAAGAAAGGTATGTGGTTGGAATTGTATGTGTTAGTGAACACAGCATACTTATGAGACTTAAAGACTAACCGATTAATAAAGGAAGACAAACAGATTTTGCTTTCATAACTTAAAAAGGTAGAAAATCATTCATGTACATATATTATTAAGAAATGTACTCATCCAGACGATGACGGATATCTTGATTGAGAAAGAACTATATTACTAACATTGCTAGAACGACAATTGTAATCACATGACATCAATTAACAATTTACTACAGCACACGACCACTGAAGCCATAAATATAGTTAATTTGTATTTCCCCAGTAAAATATTAAAAGGAAAGAAGCCGTATCTCGTTTATGTTTTGACTCCACCAGCCAAAAACTCACCCTCAATGAGCGCATGATTAATATAACAATGACTTTACAATGCGATATTATGTGATTGAAGTCAATCTTATCATTTCATTGTGAGAAGATCATAAACAACATGATACAAACCTTTTTTCTAAGCTAGATTTAAATTGTGAACCATCTTAACAAAATAGAAAAGTCTGTTATTTTTTAACAAGTCACTGAAGTTTTGTTTGTTAAGAAGTTGTAAACATCTGATAACCGTATCATTTGTCTTTAAAGTGTCATTTGAAAATTACGATTTTAGATGATAAATAGTAGCAAATAGGTCATATTGAATTCACCTTTCTTTTGTAACTTCAGCATAAGATGACCTATGAGTCAACTCTCAAGTATTCTGTGATCAAAATTCTTGTCGGGTAACTTACTTAAAAGTGAAGCAGTTATTCAGTGGTCAGGATCGGTTAATTTATAGTCAGTTGATATCAACATTTTTCAAGCGTTAAGTTCTCACTTGGTTATTAGTAATGATCAAGTGAGACTATGATCTCCAAAAGTGATTTGAAATTCATTTAGTCTTTACATTCTAGCATTCAACTTTATAGCAAAGCTTTCAGTTATGAGGGGTTGACATACTTGGACCCAAACTAATTATAAATAACCAGTCAAGTGTAATATATTGAACTGCTCTTCTGTAAGAAAAATTTTCTATTCATAAGAAAACACAACATTGCTGCCTTCAACATGCTGAAAACATACCTGTGGTTTAAATAGAACAAATTAACTTACAACAAAACTTTAATTGATATTATTGATACACCAACATATATCATTACCTTTTTACAGTCAGGTCACATTGCAATTAAGTTAAACACATGGACAAATCAAACCGTATAACACAGTGCGATATGTACCTTCATTATTATTTAAAAAAAAATGTAAATGGGTAACAACTTACAAGATACAATAAGGCACATGTGTTTGAACATATTGAGCTTTATCATTCGGTTGAAAAGTGCAACTATTTGAAGTAACGTAAATGTCTTTCCAGAAACAAGCCAATATTTATAGATTTTACAACCCAATATATCTTTCCTCGTAAAGAATGCGTCGTGAGCATAGTAAAATCTATGTATATGTAATCATAAACTATGAGATAAATCCCTTCACTATCAAAGGGATAAAGAGATGCCGTTGACAGAATAAAAACTAAAAACAAAGCGGAAGTAAAGAAAAAAAAGTGAAAGAAATAATCTAATTAATTCGAATGACATGTTTCAATCCACTCAAAGTAAATTCTAAGAGAAGACAGGACTTAATAAGATAACACAATTGAGTTTAAAGAAGCAAAAGTTGGCACTCGTTATAAGAAGAAGGATAAAAGTCCACAGACACATCTTAGGGCTATAGAATGTATAATATCATCCCGTAATGTACTTAAGAACATTGATAATGACTTGCAAAAACGTGATCCAATATGACTAAACATACTTCTTTTCATATCACTGGTCGTGAGTCAATTCACAATCCCTGCGGCCAAACGATATAGTCCGGCACCCAGACCCCAAATCCATGCACCCCCCCCAGTCGCATTTCTAGCCTATATAATA
>JAUUEB010485912.1:0-10903 GCA_032362205.1 Clione limacina | reverse complement strand
ATAATCTCACAACAGTCAACATCAGTAAATTTTTGTTTGACTACTCGGGATACTCTTGAGTATATAGCGGCACTACTCTACTCTACTCGAGTAGCGAGGAAAATTTGAAAAAGCCAGACTACTCTACTCTACTCGAGTAGCGACAAAGTCGCTACTCTGAACATCACTGGTTGTGGTGGTATCGCAGACCTTTAGCCGCCGTTGCCGAGGATATAGGTAAGGAAATTGGAGTGGACCTGAAAGAATGTTGTGGTGATACCGCAGACAGTTAGCCTCTGTTACCGAGAATATAGATAAGAAAGTTGACTGGGCACTGATGGAATGTGTTTCTTCGGCGCAGTCATTTTGCATCCGTAGCGAGGATATAGGCTAGGAAACAATAAATGTGTATCTGAAATAATGCGGTTGTGGTACCGCAGATCAAGTCTCCGTTGCCGAGGATATAGATAAGAAAACTAGAGTGCATGGTTCTGTTGCATCGCAGAATTCGGCATATGTAAGGTGATGCCGCAGACATTCAGCTTCCATTGCCGAGGATAAAGATCTGAAAACCAGAGTGGACACTAAAAGAGTGATGGTGTGGTTTCGAAGACCTTAATCTCCGTTGCCGAGTATATAGGAACGGACATCAGAGTTTAGGCTATAAAGAGTCGGTGGTGGTGCCGCAAACAGTTGGCCTCCGTTGCCGAGGATATAGGCATACGTAGTGTAAAGAAACGTTCCCTGCATCATAATTGGCCGCCAATAAACATATCTTTTTGAACGGGCGATTATTTCTGAATACGAGAGTAGTTTGCCCAAGCTCTACGCTCTATCTTTCTGGTGGCATTCAAAGACGAAATTCAGAGTTATTACGTGTGTCAATTAGACCGAGGTCAGAGATAGTAGAGAACCTTCTCTATATAAAAATCATGAGTAATTTTCTATGCTTGTGAAAGTGTTTTTTTGCATAAATGTTAACTTTGGGACAAAAGAAACATTTTTGGTCCGATGATTCGAATCGTCACCCCCTGATAGTGACGTTACACACCATTTTCAAAATGGCGGCCACTCAATAGACAAGAAAGCATTGCGACCTATTAAAAAGAACTTAAATGGATTATAATGATGACCAACGCTCAATTTTTTTTTTCGTCGATGATTAGTCCATAAGCATTTTCAAAAAAAATATTAGATGTCTAGTTTCATAAAAAATCCAAGATGGCCATGGCGCCATCATTTTTTTAATATACATTTTCTTTTTTTTAAATAGAATAATATTTTTTTGTTTTAACAAACACTTTCAATTTAAAAAAAAAACATTAAAACAATTTTTGTGAAAAAGTCATTCATGGGCTCAAACCAACATTCTATAAATTTCCTTAAAACGATGAAAATACAGGAAATATATGCACATTCAAAAGTAAGGAAAGTATGGCATGAAAGCATATCAATATTCGAAGCATTTAGACACAAATGCATCTTTTTTAAATTCGTTACGTGTTTTGTCTTTAGTGACATGGACAATTTGGGACAAAGGTCATGCCTTTTAAAAGGGTGATAACCGAGCAATAACATAGCAGGCCTTCCTTAAACAAATTTCTTATCCAATCTTGTTCTTGTACCATCCTTATCATTAGAGGAAACTTGAGGCTACCAGGAAGCTTACACCGTGTCATTTGTGTACTATAATATGCGTATTGGATACATAATTTTAGTTGCTAACTCAAGCTCACTAAGTGAGTTTAAGACTTAAAACATAGTCGATTGACTTCCAGTACTCAGATAAAAAAGACGAGTTGTGATATATCATTTATTGAGAATTGAGGTGCAACATACATGAAAATTGTCCACCTTCACTCTCAGGCACTTATCTCTTATTAATGCTCTATTGTTTGTTTTGATATATTCACCTCATCATACCAAATATTGGTGTCTTGTTAATGGGATGGGAAGAGTGGGTAGTGTCTGTCCGCCCTAAATTATTTGGCATCGATAATGGTCAAGGTCATCTGTTTGCGTAACCAAAACCCGTTTGCACATGCACTGGGACTACAGTCTGGGATCACAGACTATCTTTAAAAGCAACAAGGATGAAAAGAGACACAGGAACCAGACAGCGTGGTACTGGCCTTGCAAAAATTCCCCAAGATTGGCCCGAATTTGTAATGAACATTGACAACAAAAAAGAACTTTTTGCATTCTTATCAAGTGAATTGAATTGAATTGACGCGATTTGTACACGCCATCCAATGCTTAAGTAATAAATGAAAACCTATCAAAAGCTTTAGCGGAAGAAAAATTCCCAAATGACAAGAATGTTTACATCACTAAAGGTGAACACGATCTTCTGCGTTCTCAATGCACTCCAGACTACTTCAATCGGAATGGTTCAAACTGGAGACACTGATGTTGTTGTCATTCCTCTTTCAAATGTCAATCACATCATGAAATTTGGATTCATCTAATCTCAAACAAATCAAAGAAGTTCATATATTTAAACACTATTGCTGCAAATCTTGGATCTGAAGTTTGTAAATCGCTGGCCTTATTTCATGCTCTCACAGCACGCTTGCGTTTAAATTCAAAGGAAAACGTTCTCGCTGGAAATGTATTTCTGAAGTTCCTTTCCTTTTAGATGAAACTTCTGCAATCCCAACCAATCGATTCACAGTATCACCTAGGCTTCAAGAGGTCGTGTCAGATGTTGTCTGCAGACTTTATTCCAATGACTGTTTAGAAATGACAGATGAAAATCTTGTCCGAATGACAATTTTCTCCCACAAGACAAGATATGTAGAAAGAATTCCACCAACAAGTAATGCTTTGGATCTCCGTGTGAAAAGAAGTGTATTTCAGGCTAGCATTTGGGCTTGTGCAAATACTTGTAAGATATCCGACGAGAATGGGTGGAAAGAAGTTGATTACAAGTTGACTCCTATCTGGACAACACTTCCACTTGCAAAGGATGTGTTTCAGATACATGTAAAATGCAGTTGTAAAAATCGCTACAATGTTCCAAACAAACGCTGCAAATGTACGAAGGAAAATGAATCTGTACACCGCTCTGCAAATGCCAGTGCAATAAGTAGAGACACACTTTGTAGTAGTCAAAAAGATGTTTTTTTTAATTTTCAATCTGTATTCTCTATCATCTGGATGAGTTTGACAATTTTTGTGATTTACGAAAATCAAGCAGCATAGTCTTTTTGGGATTTAATTCCAATTACTTCGCTATCGGGTTTAAATATTAAAAATGTTTATAATAATTTCAAGCATAACTGGAGATCTGAGACTAAGGTTTTATCTAAAGAACACTTTGTAGTTATACAAATATGTACCTTGTACCTGGCGTTTTAGTTAAACCGCATGGTGGCCATTTTGTTTTTAAATTGTCGCTTTTTAACATATGTGTTTAAAGATGCATTTAGAATTTCAGAAACCAAAAGTACATATGTAATATATAATATTATGTCATGGCGAAAAGTGTTAAAAGCTATCACTTGATCGCGGCCATCTCGGTTCTTTTAATTGAATGCAATACAAAAATGGAAAACGAACAAGGTCAATTTTATTTTTTGAATAAGATGGCCGCGAACAAAGGCTATGAAAAATGTTCAACAGTATACAAAGGTTTATAGTTTTATACATAATAAGTATGAATGTAAAATACATGGTTGTTAAAGATTGTATTTGAATCTTGTATTTGACATTAATATCGTCTTTAAATACCAATTATGTTGAGAGTTATAAACCTTTGTATACTTTTAAATCTTTTGGTCGCGGCCATCCTGTTTTTTCTAATAAATTGACCTTTCAAATATTTTTTGTTAATTTTATTATATTCTTCATCCTCAAAAGTCATGTATTTGACACTGATATTGTCTTTTTACAACAATTATGTAGAAAGTTATAATTCTTTATAAACTGATGTATATGCTACAGCGGCCATTTTGAATAATGGCGTCCTGTTTGCCCCCAAAACAAAATTCAGTCGAATCATCGGACGAAACCTTCTTTTTAGGTCCAAAACTAAAAGGTTATGCAAAGAAAAAAAACTTTCACAAGCATGGTAAATGACTGTGGTATATTTCCCTCTACTAAGCAGGGTTATAGCTGAACATGAAAGATCTTGACACAAAACACGATCTGACGTCCCGGAAATCAAATCTATAGGAACTTCGTTTGTTAAACAGATGCGTTTGTGATTCAGATTAAAAGATTTAACTATACCCTCCACGAGTATGTAATACAGTGACACGTGTTCATGAAATCTTATTGTAAGCGTTTACAATTCTTTTCTTTTTCTCAAGGCAATTGGTACGAGATAATGGAACTTGTTAATTTTATTGGAGTTGCAACGAATGCCTTTATCATTGCTTTTACCTCTAGCTGGGGTAAGGACCTGAGCACTGCAGAAAAACTATTTGTTGTTGTTGGCTTCGAGGTGAGTTTTATCTTATTCTAAATCATGGCGTTTTTTTTATTGTGACTTTTATAATCTACTATTGACTGATATACATATATCTTGACAATCAGAGTTTTGAAATGTTATGAAATGCATGTTTGTTAATTGTTAATTTTTAGAAGATTTGGACTTCTTTAAAAATCTAAATGAAATTCTTCTCTTTATTTAACGTTATCTAAATAACAACAGAATTTTTTCAGGAAATCATTAGTTGGGCGTCTAGCTACCAATCTAGCCACCAGCCTGACCCCGAACTATACGAATGAAAATGAGAAACGAAACCTTATTGACTTTCCATTTCCTGTTCACTGTTATACTTATAAGTTAATTTCAACACTTTTGTATATAATTGAAAAAGGTCTTACTTGAATTCATGTAAAAGTTTGTAAAAAATGTTTTTATTTGTTTAATACTTTTATCAGCAAACAATAGAATTTGCAATGATCAGGGAGTACATTTAAGAAATGAAATTGCTCTTACCATTTTAACGATGTCAACTGACCTGTGTGATACGATGTAGGACTAAAAGAAAAGAACTCAAAGGTGACTCAAATCCCACTAACTTAAACTCAATGTTTATATTTTTAACATATTAACCATTAAAGAAAACCTTCGCGTATTTTGTGTTCACTATCACTTCAATATCATGTTTTGGTTCCTAAAGACACCCAGAACACAAAGTCAAGTGACATCAAAACAAGTGACATCAAAAAAATGTAACGTGACCAATGCTAAAATAGGAGTCCTCAGAATTGATTAAAAGTTGTACAAATAAAAGTGCCATAAAGACTATGACAAAATAAGTATTTGGTCGAAGTAGATTCGTATAGCACTAGACCTGTCCCAATCGCTAACAATTGGTGCAAAACGAGGTAACAAGACGCTGTGTGTGCAGCTGCTGATTCGAATCCTACTTGAGACAAATTTCATGTTTGATAAGTTGTAGAGTATGGTAGCTAGATGTCCCGGTGTGTCAAATAAAAAAAGAAACAATGAGAAAATAATTAATGAATTTCTACGTTTCAATATATATTTTTTCAATTTCTACTTTTAAAATCAACAACTGATCACATAAATTTGTTAGTTTTAAATAACGACTTTTTCGTAACATATAAACTATGAACTATTACACCATTTAGAAGTGATTTGTGTGTGATAAAACGTTCTGAATATATAATTTTATTATCTAAAGTAGTACAACAATAACAGCTCGTTAACGTAAAGAACAATATTTCATTTATCTAAATCTTGAATCACTTCCTTAACAATTACGTTTATCTCATTGCAGCACCTTGTGTTTACACTGAAGTTTGTGCTTGCCTTTGTTATCCCAGACATACCACATCACGTACAGATAGCAATGAGAAGGGTAACTTACTATCAGCTGTGTTTTCTATATATTTTATATTAACTCGATATAAAAGTGTTATGTTTGTTATCTCACGGATTTAGATCTGAATTCATAAAATACCAAACAATAAATAGATATCTACAATGTATTTTGTGAACGCGCTCCAAATCATATAAGACTACTTGCGTTGCCAAGGATTACACCTTAACAGACGAATTGATGCCGTCACGTTGTTTGTTTATAGTATACTGTTAAATATCTTTATTTGTCTTCAGATGAGATGCGTGATTGCTTCCCTCTATCAACAAGTAATTAACACGGTATTACACTTAATTTGTAGGTACAATTAGCGCGAAACATTAATTTTATAATGATTTTTTGACTACCAATTCATCATACTAAATGACAAGTTTAGTTTTTGTTGTTATCTAAGGTCTTAGTGACCAAAAAATGTACATCCTATATTATTGTTATCCAACATTTCCTTGTATTCCATACGTTTCTTGCGTATTGTTACAAACGTTTCTTATGTTTTTTGACACACGTTTCTTGCTATTTTGATATCCGATTTTTACCTTTATTTTCAGGAAAAGTACATGACTCAGAAAATGTTTGATGACACTCCAGAGAACCCAGATTTCAAAAACCTGTTCCCGAAAGGTATTTATTTGACATTAGAAATTGAAATCACAAATTAATACGACTTTTATTTTATGCAAAACGTCCTTCTTAAAAAAAGTCACAGATTAAAAAGGCTTCTGCTTCTGCTATTATAAACCATTTTGAATTCAGATAATAGCGAACACGATGCAAAGCTAGTGTGTGGGTTTAAGTTGCGTTATCATCGGGGAACACTGGGGCGTCAAGCTGAATTCGCGTTCATCATCCCTCAGTTCTAAAATTCATATGATTGTATTGGGTTTATCAGAAAATTGTCAATAATGGTCACTATTGGTCAAAAGAAAAACGTCTCATAGTCTCAAATGAATTATATCGCCGATACGATAACAAATGATTAATTTCTTTCGCGAAACGACTATTAGTTTAAGAGTTATGGTTACAGATTATCGAGCAGTTCCTACCTATCCCAAGCTTTCCCCAGCTGTCCCCACCTGCCTACTGAGTCATTTAAAAATGAACATTAATATTTTGGAGTTCATCCTTGATCTTGGAAGAACATGCCTGGGGTTGGTATTACTTCCTTTATATCCATATAATTATTATCAATATTGGATTTCTAAACGACTTTTTTACATACATTTTAATCACCGAGTCTCAAAAACACTGCAATTGTATATATTTATGTTTATTTCAATGCCAGAGATCAAGGTTGTAAAGTACTGAGGTAAGATAGCTTGCACTAAAAACATACGGATGCTTTATTATGATAATATACGTACTAGTCAAGTTAATAACATAAATGAGGGGTTCCACTCCCCCCTAGGGGCAAAGTTAGGATTACATGCCAGTAAAGTGATATAACCATTAAATGATCATAATGCATAAAAGACATTAGTGCTTCCCTTGTTATTAGTTTTTCTGTTGCTTTAAAGGTATTTTGTGTGATGTTGTATATAAACTGTCGTTTACTAACGAATCTCAAACTTCTACATTTAATAACGGATGGAACTCTGCATGCAGCTTGCCTAATTAGTTACTAACATTCATACATATAATTGTAGATGAACCGATCAAATCGGAGAGTATATCGTTAATAATGATGCTAATGTACTTAGACTTTTGATCACCCACAACAGAAATAAACACCCGAGTGGGTGCATTGGGCAAGCGAGCAAGCCAAATTTGTCGCAAGAATTGTGGTGCCAAGCTGACCGGCGAGCGGACAATAATAAACAATTCACAAGGAGAATTGAAAGGGGGGAAAATTCCTCAACGATAGTATTTCCTCACGTGGGTGATTCAAAAGTCTTAATTACATTCATACAGCCGGAAAATTGATTCATCATTGAGTCTTTTTTTAATTGTAACACAGACCTTTAAAAATTGCACCCTTTATAGTAGTTTTACAATACAATTTAAAAAAAAAAGATTTCGAATCAAAATTTCATGTTGTATGATTTATGTATTGGTGTATATAACTTCTGGGCTCTGGGCAAATGATTGGTGTTAAAATGTGATATCGACTGATAGCCCCGTTTGACAAGCCTTTGTGGTAACAAAAATTATAACATTTTTTTCTAGATCATAACAACCTGGTGAATGTAACATAGTAGCAAAAATATCACTGCATCTTCTACATATCGGTAACACTGAGTTACAGTCATCGTAATCTTGGTCGCTGTTGTGTTCCATTTTAAATTCCCTCAACGTGTTTTATTGTGCAGTTCATCAGACGACATTGTACAAAAGCAGGTTCATCAAATGGGATATTTCATTCGTTTAATATAACTCACTGACTTATGATTCTTTCGCAAGGCTGATGATGGCTTGTATTTTAATTACGAACAGAAACGTAATTCGAATATTGAATTAAGAGAAAATTGAAATTTTTCAAAAATATCAAATATGTTTGAAACAAAATTAGCATAGCACTGATCAATAAAGACAACAAATGTTTTGTTACATATAATTGTATCTGTCTAATTGCTATATGTTTAAGGAATCACAAATACAGCCTTGAATTCTTATTAGGACTGATTATCGAAAATTTAAATCATACAGCTATTGTGGAAGATCGTTCCTTCTTTCATCTTTGTGTATATAATTTGTTATTTTGTTTTTCTTATCTAGTCAGCCCTATTATAATATCTTTATCTCATCTTCAGATATTGCTGGTAACTCTAGTGAAGAGGAGTAAACGGCATTCAAAGACAAAATAGACAACGCGTCATCGAGTGATTTTGTTTCCTTGTTTTGCCAAAGGTCGTCTGTAAAATCCAAAGCAGTTTGACACGAAATATTAAATTGTCATTGTCATTCAACAACATGTGCTATAAAGAAGTCGTTCTCAAAACATTTTGGGGATTTTAGATCATAGACTTCTTTTAGCAAATAGAACATGCTTCACTGGGGATATTGTTAAAAATGTATGGAAATTTAAGATCATAAACTTTTGTAAGGAACCTGCTGAACATTCTACAAAAACGATAGTTTTTTTTAAAACTTTTACATGGATTGTAGTCATAGACTACAGACAGTTACCTGTAAAAACATAAAAACAACTCTGACGATTCTCTCTCGACTAGATTTGTGTTTTTTTAATTAGGTTATATAATTTTGCAGGTGTTACCCTTTTTATCTTCTACATTTCCATGTTTCCTTTGTGTATTGTAAGCATTTGGCCTTTACATTTGTTAATATCACTTTCAAATAGTTTGCAGCACACATTGCATGTACAGTTGATTATTTATTTGTTGTATCAGTTTATATTATAGTTTACAGAATTATTTCGCTATAAAAAAGATTGGGAAATTAACTTAGAAAGATATGGTTGTGATCCGGAAGTCGGGTAAAAATGGTGTTCATAAGTACAAACCTACAACCCGTACATAGCAAGCACCATGCTCGACAGCCGTAGTGTTGGCATGCAAGGAATAATAGCAGGATTGTTTGGATTTCAAGATGGCGTCGCGAACTCTCGCAACCTCTCGCCTGTAAACAGAGCGACTATGAGGTTTTTGAGAATCTAAAATCCACTTGACTTGGTTAAATAATATAATTAAGTTTTTGGTAGACAAACACTTTAACCATTACACCACATAACCGGTTGAACAGGACGTTAAAAAAGTATATATTATATAACAGTTCGTTACACACTAATAATTATATATATGAGCAGTATAAAGTCAATTGGGCAATAACAATTTTATTTTCGGTATAACAACCCTGCGATTTTTCCTATCCGGCGTAGTGAAAGACCTATTTGCCATACTTGTTCAAGACGTTTGCTGGCCACGAGATTGCCCCTTGTATTGAGCAAATCATTCATTAAGTTGTCCAGAGCGGCCAGTCTCAGAAATCAATGATATTCTAGTATTTATCAGGTATTTACATAATTTGTTCCAATGCCTTTGTGTTGTTGTTTTTTTTGTAGAAATCTTACCTCTGTTTTATATTTTTCATAGTATTCTTGATTGTAGTTGTAAATCCATCACAAGTTTCTAACGGATTTTTACTTTATCATTAAACACCAGGATTTTGTCATTTTGTCCATTTTTGTGAGTTATGTAATTGTATCAATATTGTCTAAATCGTCGTTTTAACCATACTAACAATTAACAAACGAAACCAAGAAATAAACTACGCGTTAAAGACGATATGCGCTCATCTCTATTAAAACACCACCAAACATTGTGATGTTCTTGTGCTAATCTTGTCAAACGACAAATCTGGCCCAATCATCAAGGTTGCACAGGATAAAAAAAAACGGCTTCAACGTGTCAACGCTTTTTCTGTCCAGTCGATGACGAATTTCATGAACGAATGTTTTTTAGCCGCGGTCAAAGAATCGTTTTTGTGACCAGCCATAAGCAAATAGGCTTCAATTGTTGACCAATAAGCAGCATTGTATATCAATTTATATCACAGGAAAACAGGGAGTCAACAATGATCACAGCTCTTGTTTTATCTAGCATGGCGCTAAACGACAGCTCAACCGGTGGCCATCGCCAAGAAGAAGGAAACATTAAACGAATCGTATTATAGTATCAGTGACCAATATACGTAGAATTACGGATATTTTTTATCTTGTTTTGTCACGATCTTCAGTATAACTTGTTTAATGTGGTCACGTCCATCCTTGATTTTTGGTGGACGCTATAAGCAGGCTTGACTGTAATTGTAATTTGACATCGCTCTAAGCTTAGCAGGAAGATATTTTCTCTTTTTTACTGCACGCTAAAAGTACTAGAGAGCAGAATTAAGATTGGAAATGGGTAGTGATCACAACGCCATTAGTAATTGATAAATTAGCGTCGCCTCAGTTCCAAAGTATCTAAAAAGCGAAACAGCTCATCCCTTGTTACTACACAGACATCAATGTGCCTTATAATATCATGTTCAACTATTATTTGTGGTGAAACGTATGCAAACAAGAACTCTCATTCCCCTAATAGACGTCCCCTCCGTCTATTTTTTCAGAGGAA
>JAUUEB010485901.1:0-10903 GCA_032362205.1 Clione limacina | reverse complement strand
CAAACAAGACAAGACAAAATAAAATAAAAAAAATACTTGACACGAAAGTGGGAGCTCTGTAAGTTCTATCTCTCCTTTATCTTTTGTGCTATTTCTTTCAGCTCAGTTATACGGGCCTGTTAGCCTTTCTTTACTCCTTCACGGACTGTTGTACGCCACAGGCTCCTGTTATTTGCAAGGCTTTCCAGGGATTTTGGATCGATGTCCACTTGTTCCACGTCCTGTTTTTCAACATCTTTGTAGCGGATGAGTGGGCGTCCAACAGGTCGCTCACCCTCTTGAAGTTGACTAAGCATGATGTCCTTCGGATTGCGACCTTCTTCCATCCTGCAGACGTGGCCAATCCAGCGGATGCGGCGCTTGCTGAGTAGCAAATGTATGCTTGTCAACCAACCAGGTAAATTAATCAATCTGAATCAGGAGTCCAGCTGTCTCTAGCACTACAATGCTGGAGACTTTGTCTTCCGATTTGAGGCCAAGGATTTTTTCAAGAGTGGAAGCTCTCTAAACTGTTCTCTTGATGTGCATACGTGGTCAATGACACACTTCCATAGACAAGAGTGCTGAAGACGCACGCCTCGTATACTATATCTTTGTGTTTTGTGTAATTTTGTTGTTTACTAGACTATTGTGCAGACTTGAGCTATTACTCATACGGCCCTGGTAATTTATTGGATATGTCTGAATCAATTGACATGTTGGAGGATATGGTAGATTCAAGATACGTAAAGTCGTCAACAGCCTCCAGGTACTGATTGTCTAGGAACAGATTTGGCTTTGAGTTGACATTTTGACCCATAACCTTTACCTTCTTAATGCTTATATTCAGGCCAAACTGTTTGCAGGCATCTAAAACCCTATTTTTGAATAGCTCATACTCTTTTTTTTTAGAAAAAAACAAATCCATGTCACATTATTTCAAATTTTATCGAAGACCCATAATATCAACTCAACCTCTTGCCTTCTTTCTTTGATGTTATGTTCAGAATAATTATTTGTAACATTACACAGTAACGAAGTCCCAGTATAATGTATTGGTTATATAATAACAAAAAGTCACAGTATTGCCTTCAATATCATACTACGTAATAACAAAACGTCTTCACCTTCAATTAAATCGACTTTAGCCTTTGAGAGGCATCATCAAAATCATTTGGTATGATACAATATGAATGATGAGAAACATATAAGTTCAAAATGGCAAGTGAAAATTCGTATATATAAAAAATGTATTCGCGAAAAACTATTTGTTTCTTGTTGAACGGACTATATTGAATTGAACAATAATGCTAATAAAGGGACATAACTCACAAACGTCATCTTAACTGCTTAAAAACAAACAATGTACAGATATATTTCTTCCTCAGTAAAGATTGTGTTAGTGTGTCATTTCCATTTGTAAGCATTAATATTTGATTATAAAACAAAGCCTCAACTCATAATACTCATAGAAACTCATATTTCATTCAAATCGATAAAGTGTTTAAACAGCTACGCCAGTTGTAGCTATACACAGGAATTTTTTAAAGGAGTAAAGATGTCGTCTGTGAGGAACTGCCTTTTACAAGTAACATTTTTCAATGTCATGAACATAATTAGCTAATAATAACCATGGAAACGTATCTGCAAAATGTCATAAAAATCAATAGGGTATTTAGCCAATTATGCTGTTTTAAAGTATGCACAATAATTTTCTTAAACAGAGAAGACGGCGTCGTTGTAAAATCCAAGAAATCCGCGCTTTATACTTTATAGTTCATTGCAGGATGACCATTAGTCACATTAACTCAATGACGGTATCAACAAACTTAAAATATATTTGTGATCGACTGTCAAAAACCAGAGCGTTCTATCTAGAATGGTTCGGGAGTTATACATTTTTTTATACGTTCATAATACAAAAAAAAACTGTATATCAATCATGAAAGAAGGCCTGGACAACATACAAGAATGTTCGAAGAAATGGCTACTCCGCTTCCACCCGCAGAAATGCAAAGTCTTAAAAGTGGGTCGACAGAAATCATATGTGATCTACCACATGGAGACTGGCAATGGCAATACAATAGAAACAAGAAATAATACATTCAGATAGAGAATGATTTAGGAGTCTTTATCGATTTAAACCTCAATGTCAGCGGCCACATGTCAATTACAGCTAACAAAATAAAAATATAATGTAGGCACCATGCGACGCATTTTTGACGTCCTCACATAGTAAAGGGAATGTTTGTCCTATCCATTTAAGCGTTGGTTAGACCCGTTGTTAAATATGGCCACTCTGCCTAGCAACCATTCTAGAAAGGACTCCAGGCCGAAAAAAATGTTCAGCGCAAGGCCACTAAACTACTGCCATCGATCAAAGAAAAAACGTACGTAAAACGCCTAGCAATCCTCAAACTTCCAAGTTTAGAACACATACTGGAATGTGGATGCATGACAGGAACCTATAAATGTATTCATTGCAACTACCTTGTAGACAAAGAGATATTCACTATCAATAAAAACTCAAATACTAGAGGCCATTGCTACAAGCTAGAGAAGAGCGTACCACGCCGACAATTTCGCAGCATCTAATTTTCAGATAGGGTTGTGAACACCTAAAATAACCTTCCGGAAAGTTTAGTGACAGTACCTAATGCGAACACCGTTAAAATAAGACTGGACACTTTTAATAGAAATAAAAGCACACTATTTGATCCTGTATGCATACACTAACTGAGGAGGTCGCCATATTGAGCTTCAAGAATGTTAAGACCTCAAACATCTATGAATAAATACAACTAAAATTACTACAACTACTTCTATTAAAACCAGAAATAAAACCTACCAGCTCCTAGAATGTACAATTTTGCAATTTAAGATTTCTAAATGTTTGTGAGGATAGCCTCGTTTTATATAGATTCAACTTTTTCCATTTTAATCAAAATCTACCAGAAGCCTTTAGAATGTTATAAAAAAATATCAACAATGTGCCTTAGGTGCATTTGTGATCGCGTGTGCTCCCGCACCCCCTGGCTGGAATAATTTCCTTGCGACCTTACTTACGTTCTGGTTGATGCTTACTAAATCGGTGTCTATACCAAACCTGGACTCACACTCCTCTGGAAACTGCTTGAGAAGCAATAATTTGTCGTAAAAGAGTATAGCCTCAAAACTAGGATACTTGTATATGATTTATTGGTAAAAATGCAACGTAATATCGAACAAAACTACAATTAACTACGATAAGCCTTTAGAATGTTCTAAAAACAAATTTGCATCTGTGATCACGGGTACTTTCGCACCCCATGGCTGGAGGATTTACCTGCGGACGCCCTTATGGTTCTGGTTGATGCTTACTGTAATGCATCCAAATTGGTGTACTGTAACAGAGCGCATCGTGTCTATACCAAACCTGGACTCACACTCCTCTGTAAATTGTGTGAGAAGCAATACTTTGTCGTAAAAGAGTATAGCCTCAAAACTAGGATACTTGTGTATGATTTATTGGTCAAAATGTTTACTAAAAATATAAAGTGATATAGAACAAAACTACAATAATTTAACGACGAGGACTTATTCATGAATAAAATGAAAAATTATAATTAACATAGAAAAATGTCAAAAATAAGAAATACGATTTAATAATAACAATAACACATGGCATCTTTACAGCGCATGCCTGTTCAATGCGTTTTACATGAAATTATTACTCCGACAGACCCAATGGAGACACTCTTGCACACATTCAAATACACCATTGATCAACCGGATCAGTGATTAACTTTGGTAATGTTACAAAGACTCTCACTCCCAATAGTCTGGTACACAATTATACAGCTGGTTGGATATTTTAAATGTTTAAGTTAAACTAAATCTTATTGAGATTTCACAGATACACTACACAATGAATATGAATTAATATGTGTGACAAATGTTTCAAAAGCTATATTTTTGACCGTAAAATCGATACTTAAGGTTAGAATCAAGTAATTATAAAAAGAGTATTTAACAATATAAATCCAATGAACGTCGGATCAATTTCCTGGTTTCAGGGACGAACTGCAGCTTTTTTGTGGTTTTTATTTCAAAGCTACACCCTTGCAACATAAAATACGGAAATTTAAAAAAATTAAGCCACTACAATTTCTACAACTGGCATTGGAAAGTTATCTCCCCTGTCAAAAGATGCTTAATGGTCAACGTATGCCAAGTTGAAAATTGGATCTGTAGTAACAATGAAAATTATATTCTACACATTTCTGTGCCTAAATACTCCGATGTTTATCAAAATTATGTAAGAAATAAAAAAAATAAAAAAATAGTTTAAGGTTAAAAAACAGCCTTAATATTATGTAACCTTTTTATTTTGGTCGAACGTGCCGATAAACAGTGTTTGATTACTTGAGATTTCAAGAACTCTTCCACAGTTATTTTCTTAAAACTATATACACATCTGATGGTTTAGAATAAATATACACACTTGTTTTTGTAAAATACATATACACATCTAAAGTTTTAACATAAATATATATATATACAAATTTAGAACTCGTAGAAAAATGACGAGACTGATAATAATCATATTTTCATATTTAATGATTATAATTAGAAAAAACTCATAATAAAAGAGATAAAAATACAATGATAATATCCATCTACAAATTGTATTTTTAGTCTGTCACTCAAAGCTCAAAGAATTTGAGGTCATGATGTAAAACACATAGTAGCTTTATCATTATTTTCATTTGCTACGATTATATAGATCTTAAAACTAAGTTTGTCACGGATTCGTATTTTCTATATATTTAAATGTTTAATTTCATCTACTTCCACTTTATAAAATACCAACATGTGTCATAATATTCGTCACGCAAATTTCACGCTTTGTTTATAACCTACTAATGTTAATAGGTGAGCGGAAATAACATCTGGGTCATTTTAGCACACACTAAATCATAATGAACGTAGTTTATTAACAACTCATTTTGAAAATGTTTACATCATTTACACTCAGTTTTAAGCTTTTAAAATGAACGGTAATCCTTGAATTTTTTTTAACACGCAAGATACTACTACTAGCTTTCTCATGCTATTCGAGCAATTTGCCGTTATTTCATTAGTTGTCTCAAGAATAAAGTTGAAAACTGTTATTTTTATCTTTTTTTATTTAGTGACTACACCAATTTTTATGGTGTTTTGTCTTTATGATAGAAGATTTCTTTTTAAAAATAAACTCAGTCAATTCTTTTTGTTGACTGGTTTTTGCGTTCTTTTCGGTCAATTGTGAATATGTTCATTGAGAGACATCATTGCAAGAAGAGGCGGAGTAGCATGACGAATTGAGGGAGCGTAATGGACCCGAAACTTTAGCAGTAATTATATTAAACTGCTACTAAATGTATTTTAGCATGAAAACTTTCAAAAAAGCATTTTGCCGTGAAATTGATAATTAACTTGTCCATAACTTGTCCAAGTTATTAACTGTATTCAAAGTTTAAAAATACATATACACACATCTAGGGTTTTAAAATACATATACACATCTAGAGTTAAAATACATGTACACATCTAGAAATTGTAGAAAAATGATGCGTATGATAATTAATAGTATGTATTCATAATATTAAACAGAGCGCATCGTGTCTATGCCAAACCTGGACTCACACTCATCTGGAAACTATTTGAGAAGCAATATTTTGTCGTAAAATAGTATAGCCTCAAAACTGGGATAATTGTGTATTATTTATTGGTCAAAATGTTTACTTAAAATATAAAGTAATATCGAAAAAAAAACTACAATACTTAATTAAACGACGAGGACTTATTCATGAATAAAATAAACATAAACAATTTAAAAAAGAAATACGATTTAATTATAATAATAATACATGCCATGTATACAGAGCAAGCATATTCAATGCGTTTTACATGGAATTATTACCCCGACAGGCCCAACGAAGACACTCTTGCACAAATTCAGAATACATCATGGATCAGCCGGATTAGCGATTTACTTTTGTAATCTTACATTGACTCTCTCTGCCAATAGTCTGGTACCCAATTATACAGTTGGTTGAACTTTTAAATGTGTAAGTTAAAGCAAATCGCATTGAGAGTTCACAGATGCAATACACCATGAATATGTACTTAGATGTGTAACAAATGTTTCTAAACTTTCTTTTGGGCCGTAAATTGATACTTAAGATTTCAATAACGTGTTCACAGTTATTTTCTTCAAACTATATACACACCACTTATGTTTTAGAATGAATATACACACCTGTTTTTTTAAATACATATACACCTCTAGAGTATACACATATATATATACAAATCTAGAACTCGAAGAATAATTATGAGGTTGGTTATAATCATACTTTCATATATAATAATAATAATGAGAACTATTAATAATAAAAGCGATAAAAATACAATGATAATATCTATCTACAAATTATATTTTTAGTTTCTTACTCAAAGCTCAAAGAATATGAGGACATGACGTCGTACGTATACTAGCGTTATCAATATCGTCATTTGCTACGATTATATAGTTCTTAAAATAAGATTTTGAACGGATTCGTATTTTCTATAGGATTTATCGGTCAAAATGTTAATAAGTCGTATATTGTAACAATGAACAAATCTACAATACACAATTTTTACCTAGATAAAATATTCACATTTGATATCCAAAAACGATTAATAAAAAAAGAACAATTATACGAAAAACTTATTTAAATGTTAAATTTCATCCATTCAACTTTTATAAATATCGACGTGTGTCATGTTATTCATGTCGCTAATGTCACGCTTTGGTTATCAATTACTAATGTTAATAGGTAACAGCATTTTACGCTCACAATTTTTAACTTTTAAAATGAAAGATCAAAATCTTGGAATTGTGTTTAGCACGCAAGCTACTACTACTAGCTTTCTCATGCTATTCGAGCAATTTGCCGTTATTTAATTGCATGTCTCAAGAATAAAGTTGAAAGCTGTTTTTTCTATCGGTTTTTATTTAGTGACTACACCAATTTGTATGGTGTTTCGTTTATGATAGAAGATTTCTTTTAAAAAATGAACTCAGTCAATTCTTTTTGTTGACTGGTTTTTGCGTTCTTTTCGTCGATTTTGAATATGTGTATCGAGAGACAGCATTGCAAGAAGAAGCGGAGTAGCGACCAAGATGACGAATGGAGGGAGCGTAGAAGACCTGAAACTCTAGCAGTACTTACACTTAAATGCTACTAAATTTATTTAAGCATGAACACTTTCAAAAAAAAGTCCATGAAATTCATAATTCACTTGTCCATAACTCTTCCAAAGTTAGAGTTATTAACTATATTCAAAGTTTAAAAATACATATACACACATCTAGAGTTTTAAAATACATATACACATCTAGAAATTGTAGAAAAATGATGCGTATGATAATTAATAGTATGTATTAATAATGTTATTCTAAACTAATCATTTTAAAAAAATGTCCTGTAAAATTTGTTGTTCTTGTGTAAATCTAACATCAAAGTCAATAAATCACAAAGATGATGACGTTAAACATACACCATTATACTACGAAAGTAAAGACATTTTTTTCTTACAAATTGACTTCGTCCTAGATGATATCTATGTATTTATAATAAAAAACAAATAATGATTTTAATATATTGGAAATAATCCATATTTAAACATTAATATTCGTGACAGGTCTTAAAACATTTACATTTTGTAAACAGACATACTAATTGTTCAATGTATAAGGTCTGAAAACGAGCCTGCTAAGCGTGCAAAGGGTTTTTGACCACATTATTTGTTTACACTTATTTACATACCTGGTTGTATTTCCATTTTCAAATCTGAATGAAAATGTCTTCTTATTATATTGTTTTTTTAATTTGACAAAAATGTTTTGCTATTTCTTCCGTTGTATTAATTAATATCTTTGTCTCTGTTTAACATAAAATGAATTAATCATGTGACCATAACTAAGTGTCACTTATAGTGTGCATAGTAAATGAATGACAAATACTCATTACATAACAAGGTCGTCTGTACACATGATAAAGATATGCACTAACAATAATAATAAAAGAAAGATTCACATTCTAAACATTCATATGCAATAACAGAGTCGATATCACGTCATCGAAGATTACAAATGGTTTATAATGAAATAACATAACTAAAGAAACTGTCCATCTTGCATTGCCCACTCACAAAAAGAATAAACAAAGAGAAGAAATAATACGCAAATAAAAACATTTTAAGCTAAGGCTATTTCTACAAAGTTTACATAGCCATAATAACATAGAGAAAACTATCAGTTGTCAGAGCACGATACGGGAAAGCCCGAAAACCTTACAAATGTTATAAAACATATTCTCAATAAATATCAATGATAACATAAAGATTTATATAATTGAAGCACATAAACACAATAATAATAATTATGGTTATCAATATTTATAGAGCGCTTAATCAATGACAGGTCAACGCTCTTGTACATTAAGAAACAATATTGTTTTTATATTAATTTCCATTCTCTCTATTTCACTCTTCATGTCAATCAACTCTTTTTTTACATCAGTAAATCATCCAGAAAAAAGGCACAAAGACGTCATTTACGGTCAATTAAAGTAACATTATTTCACAGCTACAATGCAACATGAATATTGGTTTTAACAACGTATGTATACTTATGTTTTCCCTAAATTGTCCCCAGTTGAAGATATGTAAATATTTATTAAATTGAATTCAATTCATTTTATTTGAAAAGAGTGAAATGTTGTCATTGTGCCCTTTTTAATTTAAGAACAGGAATCATTCGAGGAAAGGGTAACCCTTTTAGTAGGAAGAACAAAAGAAAATATAAAATGTTTTTTGAACAATGTATCAGCATACAACCGAGGAGCAGATGTGAACATATACACAGGCTGTTGAAACGATTGGAAAAAATGATACGAACGGCTTTTTTCAGGAACGAGAGAGTTTGGTAATTTGTAACGGTGGCAAAGAAATTTATTACACTAGATTGTATTTCTCTATATGATTCAATGTAAACAATCGTGCAGTTATATTGCCATGCTGCACGGAAACCATGATGCTTTGCACTTGCATTATTGCATTGAATCGTCCATTGTGACGACAAGGAAAGCGAAAATGTTCATCAATCAATCCGACCGAGGTTTTGGAAATCAAGAATAGAATCCTGATATTTTAGGCAATTTCAGAAAAATGTAACCAAATCGCGCGAAGTTCCGGCACCGGAAAGCACTTAATGTGAATATCTAAGAAAAGAGATATGTAGGGTTGTCAATGAAAGGTCAACCTTTGTCGAATAGACTTTCTTATTATTCATTTTTTTTCTTCTTCTTATCGCTATGGAAATTCATTTACGGGGTATAATAAATAATGTAAAAAGGCTCACTATCTTACTCGCAAGCTCGTTTATCATTACAGGATGTACGCGTGCCACTTGTAATACAAAAAGATTGATTAAATATTCAATAACACACGGCTTATCACAACGTCATGCATTTTGTCTGCATTAGTTGTGGGGTATCTACTTTTGTGTGTTTCAAAATCATATCTGTATACGAGCCTGACGATATGCATTTTTACAAACTAGATTGAATAACCTGCTACTTTTTATCATATTTAATAACCTGTATATTTTTCATAATTGGTTTTTTTTGGCGCTTTTGAAATTAGAAATTAGTTAAAAGAATAACTGGTGCTAAAAGAGCATGCTATAAACTAGGGGCTGTTGTTGAAAATGGGCGATTTTGCCCACTGGGAACACATTTTTATTGGGTGAAGAATTGGTTTAGACATTCCGGACCTCAAAGGACCACCAGAAAACGAAACTATACAGGTCAAATTCTACTCACAGGGGAAGGGCATTGTTTTGGTGTCTTGGTACCGGAGTATAAAAGCAATGGAACTTGAATAATTATATTTGTACACTCATCATTATATCTGTTTTAGATTTCAGTTTTGTGTTTTAAGATCAAACTCCTCAAAAACAATTTTATAGACAATGATCGGGTCGCCAGTAGACTCAAAATACATGTGGGTAACTGTCGAAGGATCGACTAGAGGGACGTAATTCATTGTAAAAGTATTGTTGTTCACTTTTGTTGCAATTTCCTTGTTCGGCATAAACTTGATGATCATTGTAAAGTTTGCTTCATTTGGTAAATGAACTTGATTCTCGTATCGGCCATTTTCTCTCCATTTACCTTGGGTTAACTGGTCAATATATATTTCATAGGCTTTGTCTGGTAGGAACGAAGTATCGAAGTAACAGCCGAATTTAAAAGGGCGGTCATCCGTTTGTGTTGGGCCGCACATGAGGTTGACAAAGAAACCACGAATTCCCTTTGGGACATATCCATAGATTGCAATAGCTCTACCTGGAGTCATTTCCATAGGGATGTATATTGTCTTAGGGTTTGCAACCTCTCTATAAGAATGCGATCGTAGATTCATTATGTCTTCAGTCTGCATATCTACTATTTGTGGAAGTGCCACTGGGATGTGCTGAGGAAAAAACAGCAAAAACACATTAAGAAAGTAGAAGCAAATTTATAACACTATTACCATAATAAGATAAAATATCTGGGTTTTTTTTAATTATCCATTCGGATTCTACGGATTTACACCAATAGTTTGATTCAACCGTCTTAAAACTTTAGCGCGTCGTATATATTTATTGTCCTCTTTATATATGTTTATAATTTTTTATGACTGAGACTCGTATCTAATTTACGTTAGATCCCGATCATCACTTCTAGGTGCCTCCCCCTCCTCCCCCTCCCCCCGTGGTGGTTAACTGTTCTTACTTGCATCCTTTCGGGGATCCAGTTGACCACTGCGTTCTCTCTGGTAGACCTTTGTATGTCTCCTGAGATTGTAT
>JAUUEB010485890.1:0-10904 GCA_032362205.1 Clione limacina | reverse complement strand
GGGAGGGTGATGCTACCCTTGGGGACTGCAGAAGAGGTGTTCCTTTGATGGGGCGAAGAGGCGGGAGAGTTCTTTGTAACTCGATCCCAAGCTCCTCTTGTGTACCCTGACACGGTGAGCACCTGTTTAAGGTGGTCCAGTTCCTTCAGCTTAAGCTGTTCATTAGAGCAAAGCGTCTGGCACCTGTGATGTAGGGTTCTTATCACCCCCAGCTTGTGTTGTAGCGGCTGGTTGCTATCAAACTGTAGGTACTGGTGTGGTGGGTTTCCTGTACACAGTAAAGGTGAGTTGACCATCATTGATTCTCGTGGTGAGAGTGTCCAGCATAGGAATGGAATTGTCAATTTCCTCCTCGCGAGTGAACAGTATGAAATATTTCCATTATTTTTAGTATATGCAAAATGTTAAACGGAGTTAAGAATTCTTGGTATGATGTATGACTCTGAATCATTAACATTGCCTCGTTATTATCTCACTTCATTAGTTGAAGACGTGTAACTCCGCGCTGCACGGCCCAGCCTCTTGGTAACAAGGAAATATGTCCAAAACTGAAGACGGTTAAGATAAATAACTAAGTTGAATCATTTGAATTATAAGGGCATGAAAAACAACCGTTCCGACACAACGATTTTTAGTAGCCTTTGTTTCAACTGACATTCGAGATTCTTTGATACAATAAAATTGTCTGATTTCCCATGCTGATAACCCATTTTTGAATATAATAAATGATTTATTATATGATTGGACACGATAAATCAATATTTGACAAATAAAAAGAAAAAGACAAATGCGGCAATTCATCTCTTGAATTTGATTAGACATGAGGAATGTATTAAGTCCCTTGAGAATGAATGACAACCGATAACTCACCTTGTGTGTGGAAACGAATCATGTCATAGTTAAAAACGAAGAATTGTCAGTTTACCCGTGTTCAAGGAGTGTTTGATTTGTTGGTATTTTTTTTACAATTTCCAAGATTCATTTGGAATAATCAAGTTAAATTGTACATACATTGTGGGGTTTTCTGTTAACAATTTGTATAACTTCATAATAGTGAATCAGGTGTTTAACACTGCTTTTTCAGGAAATTTTAAAGTTGTACATGACGGGTGTAATAATACCACTCGTTTAAACAATCAATGTGTAAATAATGACACATTACCTAAAACTCATTTAGTAGTTTGCCAAAAGACAATAATAGGACGAAAATCAAGAAACCCCGAAATAGTTGTTTGGAAAAGATGCGCGTGTCCTTATTCAGGGTCTACTCACTTGTTAAAAGCATGGTGTGTGCTGTTCTGCTTTTTGTCAGAAAAAGGAAAGGTTGTACATGACGAATGTAACAATGTCGCTCTTTATAGCAGTAAGAGTGTAATGAGTGGAACGTTACCTAATAAGCAATCACGAACCCCCTACGGAGTTGTTTAGAGAAGATGCACGTGTCCTCATTCATGGTCTAATTACAAACATATTGTCGTCTTGAATGGCACATTCATTCTTTGTTTTGCTAAAAGCGTTTGCCGGAGGGAAGCGTAAACAATTGCGAATGATTGCATGATTTATATTGACGATTTTTTAAAGCCTTACATTTCATCTTTGAAGCCTGATTAAAGCTTACGACAACTTTTGCAGAAACATGAATAATGCTTGACAAAATAATTGTCTCGACTTTCTCCTTCAAGGTGATGTACGGCAAAATTAGATGCTATTTATGACGACATGTCCTACTTCACATTGTAAATGATTGCTGAAACACGTGTGAAATTATTCGCATGGTTCAATTTATTTTATTATGGAAACTTGACACATCAGTTTTCCAACATTGTGTTGTATTTTATACTGATTTGTACATGCAATTATTTAGTTATCGAGTTATAGGTCCATCAAATTGTTTTTATCAATTTTCAATTAATAAATGACAGCTTTTATCAGTAAAGGTAAACACTTACTTTTACTAACTTTTATTTACTTTATATGATAAGCACCTAAATAAGAAAAAAGTCCAATTATCCCCGTTTAAGATCCTAAAAAGTCTCCACCTATAAACGACTTTTTGGGGTCTTTAACGGGGATATTTAGAAGTTGTTTCTGAGTTCAATGTACTCAACTTTCTTCAGTTCTGAAATAGAAAAATCATATTGCAGCCCTCCCTAAAAAGTGAGCAACACAAAAGACAGAAGATTTATAGATTTTGCTTACCACAGACAAGACATTTTCAAGAACCCATAATCTAGAATTAAATTGGCTCTCCAGATTCTTTTACTGGCAGACCCTCATCACCAAGGCAAGCGAAGTTTTTCTGGAAATAAGTTCAAAGTTGAAATGTACAATAAACTTCTTCAAGCGTGTAGCCAGGATATGAAAATGGGAGGGGGGAACCTTTGGATAAATTAATACAACAAATGGGGAACAATGGCCAAATATACCAACCAAATAAATAGTCAAGCCAAACAATCAACCAAACAATTAACCACCAACCAACCAACATGTTGGCTTACGCACCGACATTTAGGTAATCGGGCTTTCGATTTGTAATTGTTAACTGTGGTTCAATAAAGTCGCAAAGAGGTAAAGAAAAAAAGCGCACAATGTAACGCATGAAAACGTATAATTACATAGAAAGTGTGTTCCTCCAAAATAACAACCACAAGGGGGAAAATCGATGCTCCTAGTGAGGCTCGAACTCACAAAAGTATAACTTTAAACAATATTAATGCAATAAAAATGCAATTTGTATATATCACAATCGATAAGAAGTTATTGTTAACCAGGTGTTTCATTCATGATAACTAGTTGTCACCATGACCAATGAACATTCAACACATTTGCCAGAACATAACATTTCACTGTAAATGTATTGCTTTTTAAACATCTGGTCAGAATGGCCAGCTGTGATACGAAATATCCGCCTTTGAGGAAAATGAGATATTTTGTGATAATGCATATCTGTCATTTGTCTAGATATTTCAAATGCGTTTATTCTCTTTAGAATTGCTTACATCGGACTACGCCCTTGCGTGTAAGGAATTAATCATTAATTAGTTAGAAAGAAATAAACATCTGTGTCAGTTCATTTGGAGAGTGTTTGTTTTATTTTTTTTCATTTGGTATTTTTTCATATTTTTATTCTTGTTTTTTAGTGTTATTGTTATTATAACTAGTATATTGCGTCGTTTTCACGGCTTGGTGAAATAAGAGACATTTCAAATTTCAATCCAAAATTGTTTAAAATCATAGTTTGGATTTTCCGTCCGACGTTCTTGTATAGCGATCCTACGACGAATTTGAGATGTACCTTAAAATGTAATGAAAAAGCCATTTTGAAGAAGTCTGAGGCTTTATATATTTTGTTTGCACATACAAAAAATGTTCAACTTATAGTACACAACTATCGGAAGTATTTAAGTTTCCTTTTTAGTTATTCATTTCAAATGGCAACCAAAGTAGTCTCGATATATTGACCTTCAGACGTCTTTAATATAATTATTTTCGTATATTAATATACAGGAAATACATGACATAATATCATAATCAAGAAAATGAAACGATAGAAATAATGAAATAGAAGACAAGTAAAAACAAGTTGAAGGACAATTTATGCATTATAGCCTAGACTGCAAGTATCGCCTGATATCAGTGACGAAAAGAGAGAGAGAGCCGAAGTTTGCGGTGATCAAGCTGGTGAAATCAGATGTGCGCAAACACTTGACAAAACATAGATACAGTGAGGGTGTACCATGACGATACTCAACCCCTTGAAACAATTGATTAGTGTTTTTAGATGTTGGAACAGTCATCAAAGTTTGCTTTGATAATGAATCATCTACTTTGTGTCTTTCAATATGAGTTTTAGTCGTTGTTACAATAATAACATATTTTATGCTACCTGGATATAGTCTGACATTGCCAGGAAGTTGTAGCGTGGGTGGTGATGAGTGATGATTACAAATTAATAACATGTATTTATGATTTTGCATGTTTAAGAGTTTGAATATCTATAGTGTGTTCTCTTAGCAAAATACACGTTGTGATCTGTTTCCTCGTCACCTTGAACTTAACATAAATTTCCCAGTCATCTGAAGACATGCATGCCACATGATTTTGCGACAAGGCCTAATCGCCTGTCCAACTTTTTCCAACTTAAAAGCAGCCTCTTTTAGCGTCATTCCGCATGTATAGCTTTCTTGGCGAGCTTCAAGAAGTGCATTGGCGTAAGATGACAATAGTCATTTACGTTATATGTTATTGTCTGGCACTTGATTAGCTTTGCTCCAATAATATATTCAACACATCAACCACAACCTGTTTTAAAATGCTGGTCACAGTTAGCTTCTAAACCAGATAATGCGCAAGAGTACCTTCGACAAAAAATACATCACCAAATTAGTTGCGCTTAAGTAAAGCATATACAGCACATTAGACGGATGGTTACTTGAATAGCGACAATCTAATATTTTCTTGTTACCTTTGCATTGCATGCAGAAGATATCTCTATGCGAATAATTTCCCTGTCAATTGTGTGTTGGCGGAATAAACATGAAATGCCCTAGGAGGATAAATTATGTATAAGAGTCCAATAGGGAATAATCAAATTGTATATTTCTACATGCTCCATTCAACTTATCTCATGTAAAACGGTGATTACCTGGGAGATGAGCGTCTGTCAGGATAACTTCAGTCATTTGTGTTGCCTTTTTTTAGGGAGGAACGCTGCAATAGGGTAATTCCAAACACGACTGTTCGCTACGGACACTCGACATGATCTCCAAGACGTGGTTGACAATTTCGGAATGACCTCTACTCTCTAAAGTGTTATCCGTATGTAACTTTTTTTTAAATTCGCAAAATCTCCAAAACGTTGTTGACATTTAGTTGGAATGACTCAATATTGTTATTTTATAAAATTATAATTCCTCCCATAAACGTCTTTTTGGGGTCTTTTGGGGGAATATTTGGCCGTTTTCTGAGTTAAGTTCTGAAAGTATGTAGAAATCTATAATAATTGTATCCATTTTTTACTTTCACTCAC
Organism: Clione limacina; assembly: GCA_032362205.1. NCBI lineage: Eukaryota > Metazoa > Mollusca > Gastropoda > Pteropoda > Clionidae > Clione > Clione limacina. The sequence continues at coordinate 5,875 of JAUUEB010485890.1, read as the reverse complement.
AATAGCTGTGCTTTATTAATTGAAATTTAATTTACAAACATGTGTTGGTTGGTGCTTAAAGTATTTTCTTAATATATATGTATGAAGCCAAAATTGTTGTTGTTAATCAAATTATATTGTTCATAATTTTCGATGGACGTACAACTTTATAACTTATTGCAATTGCTAAAAAAGTACATACATGTCAACGTCACAGTTATACGGTATATTTGTGACGATACCCGCTCTTTCTTAAAATATATCGGTAAGCGCGTTTAATAATAAGACGTTCTTTTGCAACATTCATATAACGTGCCTACAAACCATTGGGATCATTAAAACCTGGTCTGATAGAGTTTTGGGTGATGGTGGATGAAAAGCAACCCTTGGTTCCTCCTAGTAATCGATTTACGCATTCAATTTAGCCAAACTCATTTTAAATTTTTGAAGTTTTTGATAAATTGAGCTATGGCTCGTTTCGATAGGGGATGGTTTGTATGAATAAAATAAGCATATTGTCAGACTGACAATTTTAAGAAATAAGTAATCAAGATGGCGTCTAAGAGGGCTGCCATGAACATAATTAGTTTTCAGCTGGTTTCCGAGTGAGTTTCATGAAGATTTTCGCTTACTGCACCATAGCAGCATAACTTAAATTAAAAAAAAAAACAACGTTACTTGACCTTATCATAATATGTAACAAAAACATTTTAGAAAATTAACTAACCGCATCTTTTTATTCATTGTATATACTAAGTGCACAGACTACAATCAATGACTTTACTGCATCTGGGGACAATTTAGGATGATCATATCCTGGTCAGTCATCTGATAAATGATACGTTTGAGCATCCAGTACTATGGAAGTTTTTAAGGAACATCTGTATTGTTATTATTGATATATTTGTTGTTACTTTTTAAACTAGAAATATCTCAATTTTAATAGAAAGCTTCGAGACAAATATTTAAAACTTATCAAGTTATTAAGTGAAATTCAGCCTAAATGAGGAATTTAAGCTAGATATAATTTTAAAAAAGACATGCAGATAACTAATAAGTAAAGAAAAAATGTATTTCTCGATCAAAACTTTAACCCTTACGATTTCTGTCAAAAATGTATTTTGTTGTCTAGAAAATAGCCAACAAATGTTTTTGTACGTACCAAATAGTCGATAATTAATTATCTAATTGCTGAGTGTTGTCAAGTTAATTAACATATGTCCGAGGTTATAAAACACAACTGGTTTTAAATAAGATACATGACAGAGATATGTTTTCATTATATTTATTTCAAGTATTCTTTTATACGCGACGTTGGCAAAGTCTGACAATTTATCATTGCCACATGCAATTCATTTGTCCTTTGATTCCGCCCTTGTCTCATTACTTTTAGATAACTCGCCAAGCCAGCTGATGTCACTCAAATCAACGTGAAAATATCAATGAAATGCGTGAAACTCTTTTTTGAAAGCATTGAAGTGATTCTTTTAAGTGAAGCAATTTCCTAGACTTCCTCAACTTAGATCGAACCTTTTTTAAAATGTCATTTAGTCTTGTCTTTATATTGATCACTCAAAATAGTCACACCATTATAACCAATTTGACTATAGGCTTTCCAATTAAAAAAAACCTCTTGTTTCGCCCTTTTTTATACAATTATTTGATTTGTTAGGTTATTTATTTTGCTGTCATTTGCACTTAACATGTTCGACATTCTCGTTCATAAGAATGTTCACTTTGTATAGGAGATTCAAGTCATATCGATTGCGTTAGAATTATAATAAAGCTACTAACTATGAGTACAAGTGTTAGCCATATAAAGGTTATCGATATATGGGCTATATACTTCCGAGGTTATATAACACAACTATATTAAAGTTTGTTTGAATGTGTATATAGTAACATATTCCTATACCTGTCAAACTTTGGAGCTACAAGTTTGATACTTTTGCTGCTAGAGATTTAGGTCCCTAATGAAATGGCTTTTTACTAAATCCAACCAATGGCAAAAGTCCAGTAAACATGAGTAAGGGATGTTACTTTCTTCTAAAGAAATACATACGGTAAAGCTCATGTCGTAACTCGTTGATTATTATCTTGTAAAGATCTGCATTGTAAACTCCTATCACGCCCTAAAGGATCAATCTTAGACCAGGCAGTCCTGCTAATGGATTTACAATAAAGATACCTGCTATGATTTGTGTCTCATATTCTTTCATTTATCACGCTGCCTGTGGCTCCATTTTATTGATTTAATTATCTTGTGATGAGCATCTTATGGTCGGATTAGTCCCTCGCAGAAAATGTATTGTATGTAATAGACAGACATTTGATACCTAGGGGTATTGTGTTTATCAAAAGAAATTGGATGTTGCAGTAAGTCCTATTATGGAGAATAGTACACAACAAAGTGCTTATTGGCTTTACGTACTCTTGATGTTGAATAATGATAAAGATAAGTAAATACAATGTTAAAGAACAACAACCAAAATTGAATAACGGTAGTTGAGGTAATTATATTTATGACTATCTGCAATGCATTTTGTCTAGCCTAGCGTTGTCTTCGTCAGATATTTGTAAAAGCAATCGCACATTTTTTATGTGGGGAAAGAAGGGTTTAAGGAGAAACTGGTAAATAGTTGTCCGGAATTCGGTCAAAATTCTTTTCAAACCTGACAGACATGTTTAGTCAATATTTTTCTATCCAAAATGGTGGGAATGGATATGATGTTTTATTTCATTTGATTAAGCTCTTGGCTCGTCTGACAATGATGTGTAGAAAAAAAGATGAAATTTAGTTTGTGTGTCCAAAATGGCCTTATTTTTGGCGTGAAATTATCTAAAAATCTGAATTTTTAAACCCCCTTGTAACTTTCCGGGGAGCATAAGTTAAAAAAAAGATACGAAACCTATCTATAAAAGCAGCTTAATCCTTTGCTCTGTCAATTTTCATTAAAATTAAGTAGTAGAAACCAAGTTGTAACTCAATTTAGTTTGTGAAAAAAGCCATAGAATGTACGTGAATTACATGGTATCATATAGTAAAATACAGACCAAAATATGTACCAGTCTCTCACCTTTAACACCGTACTGTATGGGTCAAGAACGGAAAAGGGCGAGCGCTAACATATGAATTGCGGCTTTTCAAACTAAGTTGTAATAAACCGGTAAAGCATGTTTAAATCAGACTGGCATTTATCATTGTTTGTAGTCATTATGTTTCTTGCTACGTCACCAGACATTTTTTTTGCGTCGTCTAAATTATCGTTACTAAGCTGGTCTTACAATGATTTTCTTCGTGGTTGTCGTCCGTCCCACAAACAAAAAGTTGATTGCCTACAAATATGAGGACTTATTAATTACTGGTACAAAAAGAATCAACTGACAACCTTGATAAAAACAGTTGTTTGATTAAAAAGACGATCCGATGATTCGCTCTAATACGCATGATGGATCCAAAAGGCAAACGACAAAGTCGATGTCTGCGGATATCTACATAATATAATTCAAAGTCTCTTTATTTATTAATATATTTATTTATTTATTTATGTATCTGTATGCAATGGGATTACAGCCTCAGTTTTGACTCAATCAAGCTGAAACTTTGGCAAAATGTTGGTAGATATTATCAGATGTGTGGTTAAGCTGTTAGTAAAAACTTGACTGTAAGAAAAATTATTAGCTTTTTAGTTTTACTATATTTTCTCTGAAAAATACGCACCATTAAGGAAATTTGTAAAATTGTATGTATAGCCACAGTTTTAACCCAATTAACTTGAAGCTTTAGCAAAATTGGTTAATATATGCAGATGTGTAGTTAAGTTTTTGGTAAATATCGGTCAACTGTAAAAAAAAAATTTTTTTAGCCATTTAGTTTTACTCTGTTTTTTCTGTAAGGAACAATTAATCATGAACAAACATGAAACATGAAACATCATCCGGAAATGGTTAATTTGCACGTCCAGTGAATGCTGTTCTATGAAAGTTCTATTTCCGTCTTAAATGTAAACAAAAGCAGGTTTGTACAGGTTGGTTTACTACTTTGGTTATTTTTAAATCGGGTTAGGGGTAAATTTGTGCGCATATTGGGGGGAGAGAGAGGTCTACATGGTGGTTAACATGTCAGCGTGTTCTTTCTTTCTTTCTTTGTGTATCCTTCCAGGGTAAAACCGGGTACTAAGACACTAGTGTAGATATATACAGGAAATATCAGGACAGAGTGTAATTGGGCGGAAATCTCATAAATCTCGTCTGGTTACCAAATGGGTTGTCATTGAGGTAAAGGCTATGGAAATCCTAGAGTCTACAACCGCTGGCCAACTCAAATATTCATGAGCTTATCGTAACGACGAATCGTCATGCATAATATCAAGGCATCGTGCCCGTTTAGTTCAAATTTGATGAACAATCATCATAACTAGATACAGAAATTAATTGGCTCCTCCAAGGGTTAAATCGTTATTGCTATAAGCAGTGTCTTCTATTTTTTCACCCAAAAATCCCCTAAAAGTTATAGAGAAAAGGTGCCTTCATAAGTATTTTACATTCTTAATGACAAATTCCCCTTCGTCAAATTTTCTTGCAATCTACAGACAGGAATGTTTTGTTAAGATATCACAATTCAATACGGTAACTGTATTTCTCTACAAACCATTACTAGCGTATGAGAAATGTCATTGTCAACTAACTTGTGAGGATTATTCATGAATTATTAATTCGTTTAATGTGTTCCTATAAAACTTAACGAAAAATACTCGTATGGCTATAAGACTGTTGATGACAAATATTTCCCCATTAATAGAGCAATTCCTTATTTTTATCTTTCTATAATTTAATCATACTTTGTCTCATGCCGAGTTGAAAGTTTGTATCCAAAAATATATAAGTAACAATCAAAAATAAAGTTCCATTAATTTATTTTAATATTGATACAAGAACAGAGAAAGTTTCAACAATTACAGCGTCTGTGAAATATTTTTAAATTAATAAATCTGATATCTAGTAGACATAAATCCAACTTTCATTTACCATAAATAAATACATTATTTGATACAGTTAATACAGTTTCCCGATTGGGCGATTTAAATGTCTCAGCGAGTGAGTGGGTCATTAATGGGTTTGATTGGACGAAAAGAAGACAGATCAAAAGAGAGATAGTACAGAAATGTTAATATAGATGGGGAGATAAATATGAGAGAGGGTTGAGGGATGAAGAGAGCGAGAGGGAGGAGAAAGAAGGAGGGAGAAAAGGTTGTTAGTGGGGGGCTTACATTCCAAAAGTGGGTACAATGGGTACAAATTGTACCCGGGGAAAATTATCCTCCAACCCGGGGATTGAAATAGATAATTTACGCATAAAACGCCGCGAATATTGCAAAAACCCTTAAGTTTAAGTATTTCAGGGGGGAAACTTTAAAAATCCCAATGTTTCTTATTTATAAATCCCCAACCGCACACTTTCCCCCATAGTCTTTAGCGAAAAGCTTGAAAATCCCCATGTTCAGACATTTTCCCTTTATTTTTTTCAAAAGATTTCCCTGATTGAGACAAAAAATGCAAACTTAAGTATAATTGTTTGGTCCCCACAACATGGGAAGTATTGTAAATAGTTGGGGAAGAAATTTTGTAAACCTGGTGATAATTATGGTATTCTTTCAAACATGGGAAAGTATTTTGAAGTTGGGGATATTTTTTTTTAAGTTTGGAGAATGTGTGTCAACATGGGGATAAATATGATGTTCCCACATTACATTACATTATTGAACCAGCAGTGCTTGGGCTTTCGCCCTTCGACCTGATGACATGACAGAAAAGGTATATGTATCCCTAAGTTGTGTGGTATGTGAGTATAAAGTGTTTGCAATGTCTGGATTGGGTGGAAGGTAGAATTTTCTAA
>JAUUEB010485879.1:0-10905 GCA_032362205.1 Clione limacina | reverse complement strand
GACTATCTAACACCAGCTTTCAAAATTATTCGAATAATCAATTGAAAAACAGAGTTATGGTCCTTTTGAGTATTTTGATATATGTCTCTGTTAATTTTTTGCGCCATTGTCAAAGATAGAAATCTGAAAAGACCACACAAATGGTAGAGGAAATTAGATGATTCATAGGGCAAATCCTTCTATTTTATAAAGTATAATATTCAATACCTTAAACTACATCCCTAGTGTGTGTTGTTAACGTTTTAATCATCTCCCTTCATCTAGAATGTTATCATGGTCATTTTCAAAACTCGATACTTTAGAAGGATGAAGTCTTCATTCCTTATTATTTTCGTGAGTTGTTTTACAATTTAAAATTACTGTTTTAAATTTAGTTTGCCCGAATTGAAGGGCTCTACTTATTGAACAAAAAGCGTCTGAACAAAGAAATTTAAGTTTGTTTTGAAAAGAAAAAAAAACTTTAAATCAACATTGCATTCTTTACCGGAACTAGTGTTCTGTTCTCTAATTTGTATTTAGTGAATGTATTTTAATCCTCGTTAATTGAGCTCTGATCTAAGAAAGTAATTTGTGTCAGCTGCCTCACTATGATGTCGAAACACTCATATACTCAATTGACTACAAGCTGCATCAATGCACATAAGTTGACAGGAGTAGAGCATTGATGCATGTGTGGTGACTAGTGATTATCCTTGAGGTCGTGTTGACACAATAAACCACCAAAGTGCCGCCTCCGGGCCAAACATAAATGGTGACTGTAGCTCTTAATGTTGTTAATCTTAAAACAACAGCAACACATGAGCTGAAGGTTATGCACTGTTACCTGCATAATGAGTATACCCTGTGTAGCTTTTCAAAACGAAATACCAGATTATTAACCCTGGGTGCATGGAAGGATGGGTGTATGTTTAATATTTAAGATTTCTTTTAACTAGAAAATTATCTCCTTAATCAAGATGTTTTTTAAAATGATATTATTTCTGACAGAATACGTTTACATAAGAAACATAGAGCCGAATATTTATATAAACATACTAAAATGTAATCAACGGGAATACATTGTCTGACCAACAATCACCTCTCTAGCCTGCCCTATCATCACTCGATGCACCAAAGGCAAGTGTTACCTAAGATTGTTCCAAATAAATCACATATTATATCTTGTATAAGTGAAGCAGATATTTCGTTCCACGAACAATTATATTGTGTAGTGGTATATTATTTTCTTGTCTGTCTGTTTACGCCATAACTTAAGTAATTTTGCTTGGATCTCTTTCATTTTTGAAAGGATGATATAGATAAAGTATACAAAATTTCTATCTAAATCCAAAAAGAGCTATGGTCCTTATGGAGTTTTGTTGCTATATATTCTTTGTTAATTTGGCAAACAAACGCTGTAGTTACATCTTCAGATTGAAGAATATGAAATCTTACAAAGATGCCCTACGAGTTTTTTGCTATATCTTCTTTGTTACTTTTGTCTGATGTTTGTGGTTGTACTCGTCACGAGTTCTCATGACTCATTTCTCTAGTTTTAGAAGTTATACTAAGGCTTCTTATTATTACAACATAAAACATAAAGACTTTTCAAACATCAAAGAAGATAACACTTTCAAATGCGGATACATTATTCCTCAGGCTGGTTTTGCGCTACCTAATTGACGAATCACTTAGTTATATACATAACAACTTTTTCGATAATAATTCTAAAAAATCATGAAAACTGTCGTGTTTGGTTCATTTTTTTAACTATTAAATAAATCCACGGCTATATTGATCGTAACTTATGGTATGTGTATTTCAAAAAGATTAAGACCAACCATTTACACATCGAAAATGTTCAACGATCTGTAATAAAGTTTTCCTCAACTATTTTTGGCCCGATTCTTTGTCAAGCCTTAATTGTCAGAATCAAATTGTACTCTATTTTCTTCTCGGAGTATACATTTTTCCATGAACCTAAATTTAAACAATAATACATTAACCGCGTTTTGAAAAAGGCTCTTCAGTTGCGTCTATATACCTTTCTTAGATTATATCTGAACTATTTAAAGAGAATACTATTACGGCAAGTGTTTGAATTCGTGTGCACATGTTCAAAGAATAACTTAAAAATGCTAAACTGTATCTCGTTTCGTTATTTTCACCCGGATGTAACCAGATGTTCGCTGCATACAGGACGAATGTGTCCGTATGACACAATGTTTATTGTATAGCATCTGTTTCTGGTTTATTTTAAGAATCACATGAGTTGAATATCCAGTTTGAATAACATTTAAGAGCTAACATTTATTAAGTTGTCGTGAACAAGATAAAAGTATTAGTCAGTTTTGATTTAACCTAGTTAATGAAATAATGTAAAACATCCGTTAAGTTAGTCCAATAGAATTACTTCATCACTACTTCTGACAGTCTAAAAACACTCAGTTTACAAAATTATCTGTTTATTTGTGTAGCAACTTATCATAGCCATTGGAAATCATCTATGTCAAAATTGGGAGCCCAGAGACATTTTCTATCATCTTACAAAAGATTTGATGGTAAGGTTGTATGAGTGTAGTCAGCCCTAAAATCAATTCTTAAGTTTCAAAACCTGTACTTCTGAATAGAGGCAAATATAACTTTGCCAGAACATTTGTTTTTTAGCTTAAAAAAAATAGGAATAAACATATAAGAAATCGAAACAAAACTCCCAGAAGTTCACACCTGGTACTTCCTCTAAGAATCAACTCATCTTCTAAGGTTTTAAATACATTATTGATATTAACCCCCCCCCCCCATTCATGCAAAGCATTCGCGCAAATACTCTACTCTTTAAGGGAAACCCTTTTCAAAACCCAGGCGCTTGCCATCCTTTGGTCGTTACGCTTCCTCTCATTGCAATTTTGGCATAATAAATATCCAAAATACTGAACATTTCAACAACAAATTGTGTTTAAAGGTTTTCAACACCTGGTACTTCTTCTTATGTTCTAAATACGGATGTGTAGAAAGTTATACCTTCCGGGGAAATGATCATTCATTATGGGTCTGGTGTGCATCAAAAGTAACGCTGTGTTAAACATTCGTTTTCAATAGGGTCAGGTCGTATTTTCAAGTAAATAATTTGATAAAAATATCGTTTTAAAATCATTCTAACAAGCAGCACAAATGAAGACTGCAGATACCTCCTAAAAGCAATTGCTTAGGTATTTAGAGACCTTGTAAAATTAGTATGAGATTTTTTGAAGTCCTAATTTTCGCTGGAGAGCTTCGCAATGATTAATATGAAATCCTCAAATAATCCCTAGACCAACGAACCTACGTCTTAAAGGTATTTATAATAAAAGATGACTGGTTGAGAAAGGTCTTTTTCCAAAAAGACGTCTTTTGCTAATATATTTTCTTCAATTTACCAAGGGATCTGTAAAGTTTTAATATTGTTATCGACAACAAACATCAAATATCTTCAAAGTAGAAGAGGAGAAGAAAAACTCAATAATTCAAGTTATCACAAACAGAGAAAGGATTTACTTGTCGGAAGTATCTCCAGAGACACGCTCAGGTCAGTCTAAATGTGTGAAGTCTAAGCTAAGAAGACCTTGTCTTGACGGGGAACGGTCGTCTTGGGAAATACTCAGGGAAATATTCAGGGAAATATTCAGGGAAATAGGCGCTTAAATAGATGTAAGCCATTAGAGTTTTATGCTTTATGGTCACCTAAAAGTCACTCGAGTTCCCAATGTGATTCGTTTAGCCCTCGCCTTCACTTGACCTTTATTAAGTATGTGTAGTGAAATCATCAATGACGTCAAGGGTTGACATTTTCATGAGACTGACCGAAATAACTCATAAGTCATTTTCATAAAACACAACGTTTTTGGTGATCATTTTCCGTGATTTTGCATCAGTTAGTCATCGTTTAGTATGATGTTTTGTACAAATGAAGTTTCCACCGACAAGACTGGTATACAGACAGTGTTCGTGTCGCAACCACCCAATGTCGCTATTCTCCCACCATTGTGTGATAACGTTTGCAGCTTAAAGTTCGAAAACTATACACACTGTATAACATTAACCAATGTTAAGCTCAAGCGTGTCGCATTCGTTTATCGTTTAGCGAATTCTCCCGAAAATGTATTCTCAGATGTTTATGAACACCCTGAACATCTAGAAACTCAAAGTATAGACAACGTTTCCGACTTATCTGCAACAGACTTGCGGAGGTCACAGAGATGTGATTGCCTTAATGTGTGTGATCAAGCTGATGCCACGAAACCTTTCAAAACAAAATGTTATTTAATGTCTGAGTTGGATGCTTCATTATTTGATGTTTATCATTCCTATGGTTAAATACGTGTACAATTATTTATTATTGGATTTTATCCGTTGTACAACACAATAACACATTTCAAAAGATGCATTGAACTTTCAATAAATTCTTTTCTAATTAAAGAGAAGTAATTTATCGTATTTTTCTGCTCAACATAGTAAAATACTCAATACGTATTTTCACGCCATGATGGGGACACGGGGTTTACTATGTGGTATATCCAAATAAAAGCACCTTCCAATCTTTTTTTGCATTATTTCAAAAAGTCCCTTATCTGTATTGTAATCTTCATGAGTCTTCTATATTCACTCGTATAATTAGTTGGATGATTATGGATTACACATCTTGAATTCTAACAACGCTGGTCGACACCAAATGAAGCATTCATTTTATATCAAGAAATAATGGTTATTAAAGCATGTAGCCCACATGATGGTCAATATTAGTAAATTAGTTTATACATTGCAATTTGCTTTTCAAGGTTCTTTTGCATTTCTGCGCTAGTCCTATTTCACGCTTTAAAAGTAGACTGGTTTCGATATGTCGAAGTAAGCAGTCCAGTAAATGTGCTAGTAATTGAATTATCCAAGTACTGCGTTCTACGATATTAGAAACAAATCTTCGCCCAACTAACGAAGAATCTTTTCCCAACTTTTTCGTAAAGGCGTAACTCGATATTTTGATGTATCGACTTTTCTGCATAATCCGACGATACCATGCAAGATGCGCAAATGCTCGAAATATAGTATCAATATCTAAAATATCGTTGAAGCAATTCAACATTGAAAATAGACGTAAGTACAATCATCGTTCAGTGGACTATTAAGTAAAAAGCGAGAATTTCAAGGAATTCACACCGACGCCATTTTTTTTGCTCGAGAAAATTATTGTGCATTCTTTAAAACAGCATAACAGTCCTAATACCCTATTGATTGTTATGACATTTTTCAGATACGTTGCCATGGTTTTTTGTAGCTGTGACATGTGAATGTCATTGACAAATTTTGCTTGCAAAGGGCAGTAACTCACAGACGCCATCTTTACTGCTCAAAAAATACCAATGCACGAAACACTGATTGGCGGGATCTATGTTAATTATAATAAAAAAAATAATGATGACCATAGCATTTTTATAGCGCTTTTTCCGATGCATTATCAAAGCGCTTATAAAATTGATATAAAACACAATAAAGAAATAAACGCAAGCGTGTACCCACATCCACACACGCATTTACATTCACACACGCACCATTAAAAAGAATAAATAAAAAGTCGTGTTCTCTCAAAAGAATACAAAATAATACAAGTCATGAGTTATAATGAGACTGTAACCCACCTGACGTGGTTGGCAGAATCGACCCTGAGAATCGATACTTTCGATAATTAGACTTTAGATGTGAACGTCAGAAAAGTGATACTTGATCTAGCTAGATTCTTTCTTTTATTGATAATCTGAGTATTTTTGTATTACTAGCTTGTTGAACGTATCTTTCAAGTTCTGAGAGTCTACTTTCTCGGGATATTGATAGCTTTTAGAAGGCACTCTTCATTTACAAGTGCTGAGAATCGAAGGAAAACAATTGTTTGTAGTATAGGGTATAGGTAGTTTGTTGAAAGCCCTCGGCAATTCTTGAATATCAGCAAAATTTAAGTGTTGGAAAGAATCGATACTTTGATTGTAAGACCGCAAATACTGAGTATCGCCGATACTTTTAGTTAGAAGTATCGCCCATTCTTACCGACTTGTTTAGGTAAATGTGCAAAACACTTAGTTTTTAAAGTGTTGGCAACTATTATATATAGATCGAAATGAAAATCGAAATAAAGAAATACAATAAAAATATTCACTACACGGCTATCTACTAGGTTTATCCAGCAAAGATGTTTCGACAGGCGCCTGAAATGCAAATCAACAATTTTAATATACCCATCTAAAAACTGTTCTTCTATTGCCATTGATTCCATTTCTGTCAAGGAGCCTATGTACAGCTTGTTAAATCATGTTTAATCCGGGCTTGACGTTTATTTCTAGCATTCAATCTACTGTCAAACAAAATGTTACGAAAACAAATCAGACATACAGAACTTACCGTTGAACAGTTTGGTCATATTGTGAGGAGACCAACAGTTATACATTAAAAAAAACGGATCATATATTCTTTAACGTAATATGGTTACGTCTGCAAAAAAGACATGCATATCATGATGAACATACTATCATTGCAAATCTAGTGACCTACAAACTCGAAACGAAACAAACAAAACATATCACACAAACAGCATCACTCAAAGAACAGCAAATATGAGTTTAAGTATTGACAAATACAAGACACACCTTTGTTTACATTCCATGTACAGTGTACAGGTTAAAGAGGTTACGTCAACATCTTGTTCTTTTAGATAATCTGTTTGTACAATGCTAAAAATATATTGGTTTTTCTCATTGGTTACATTTTGTCTTCATGAAAATGTTTAAAGCCTCACATAATGCGTTAATGGTGATAAGACACACATGTAAACATAACGATATATGAGGAAAAGATTATAAAAACATAAAAACGATCACATCACGAACACAAGGCAAATACTTACATAACAACGACATTCTTATCGTGTGTGGCTTGCAGTGTTAACATATACCGGGATAAATGCCACAGTTTTGTCTCAATCGACCCGAAACTTTTGAAATTTGTTTATAGATTCACATATAGTTAAGCTTTTTATATAAATTGGTTCATTCTCTGATTTTTAATAAAGAATTATGCTTTGTACTATAAAAACACATTCCATCTAATAATCCATCTTATACATCTACGAATGCAAATGCAAAAGATGGATTACTTTGGTCAGATAAAGCCGTATTTCAAGGCTAATACGAAGGTAAAAAAAGAAGATGCAGATCAAAAAGGCGATGAAATAGCGACATTGACTGGTTGGATATGATAGTGGAAGAGGTAGGACGTCTAGCTAAAGACATATCTGCATACCGAGAGTGCGTCTAGGCGGCGAAGTCAGGGGGAATATCATTATACGTTGATACCCCCGAGGATACATTTGGTAATATACTCAACTAAAATAGTGGGTCACTGAACGATCCCTCAATTCGTCGATTTGGTCGTTACGCTCCCTCTGCTTGCAATTATATCATCACAAAAGTGGCAGTGAAAAAACTCATAAAAGGTCTACAAAATATTAGTTTAACACCAGGTACAAAGAACATTATATGCTAGAGTTTAACATAGTCTCGAAAGTTGATTTCTCGAGAATCTCGTTCTCGAAAACCAATTTCTCGAGATTTCTCGAGAATTTCTCGATTTCGGGAAATGTTATTGTTATTCGTTTAGTAAGATTATAACTAATCGCTTTTTGATATCACTAGAAGTTGACATTAACGAGGCAATGATTTATAACATAATTAGAATTATAAAACAAATCATTTATATTTCTTATGAATGCGGTGTTTTTTATGAAACAAAACAGTAAAACAAACGAGGCAGGATTCAGGACTGTGACCCAAGCTAGACGAAATAATTTCTACTCTAGGCTCTAGATCTAGTATGCGAATGAGAATGTACCCAAAACTCAAACCCTATCCCTTGTTAACTCCCTGGGGTGTACTCTAAGGTCAATAGAGGTATGTACGCTAAACCAATAATACTGGTTTGGAATTTTAATATTTTAACAATGTTGACAGTACATCACCCAATCAATAGTATAACTGCTATACCATACCATTCGATACAGATTTGACTACAATTTCAATTTGTACCATCCATAGCTATCGTGGTTTCCCATCTACTTCTGTGATCACATACTATTGTAACCTTGACTTACCCAGTAACACTTCTAAGATGTGAACTTGGAATTAAAATATATATCATTTAGATGATAGATCAACTAGTAACCAGACATTACAATAGTTAATAACAGGTTCATAAGTTGACTTGAATTGATGTTGTTGTTCAGTCTCTTCGGTCAGCATAGGCATTAGGCATCAACAAACGACATACCGGCGGTACCTTTAGGGACAATTGTGCTGAAAATGGTTTGTTTTCCGATCACGGAATTCCCTTAATGATGATGACACAAGAGCAGTGGTTTACATTTTGTAATTGTTTAGCTACATCTTTATATTTTCCCGATTTCGACATTTCCGAACTCGATTTCTTGAGTTTCTTGATCTCGAGAAATGCCCAATTTCTCGATGCATTTCTCGCTCTATAATTTCTTGCGTTAAACCCTAGTCTAGAAGTCTGAAATCAAATTACTTCCACTATTTTTGAGTAGAGAGGAATTACTAAAAAGATTGACAAACGTAATCTGCAAGTTCTTTGTATGATGTTTTATGAATACATTGATTTACAAATTTAAGATTATTTAAGTCTTATTGGTTAAGATTATTTGACAGAATATGACAAAATCGGTTCATCATATGGCATGAAACTATGTCTAGACAAGTATAAAGTTGTGCTCTGAACAATTTAATTTCTAAAATAGTAAAAACTAAATGGAGGTATCTTTAAGTTTTTTTAAGAACAAAATACATACTCTTTAAGTAGACTTTAATATTATTAAAGTTGGGTGCTTGTATTTATCATAACTTTATCATTACTCCTTTCTCTGACGGAACGACTAACTGATTAACTTCCCTTTTATTAACTAGACACATGATAACTCAGATAGAGTACAAACCCGTAACCGAGTAAAATAAAAAAAACATTTCTTTATTGTACCATGTCAGCATTCCTTATAAATATAACTTTATCAAAATGTGTATTGAAAAACATAGCGAAAGTTAAACTCCTGCTTAGATTGCAATCAATAAAAATACGCTTAAAACGATTCATTAAGGATAGTGTGTTGCGCGGCACAATATAACGCTGTACACTGTCCTGCACGATAAAGTTGCGCTCTAGCGATATTGAACGCCCGCTCTGGAAAGAAGAAGAAACCTGCCATTCGAGTTTATCTCTATTATCCCTTGGTAATTAGTTTAAATTCCATAACTATGTCAATTGCTAATGGATATTGCTGGAATTAAATAGGCGTCTTCATCGGGTTGAATTTTAACATTGTACACGATTTGAAGACAATCAGTTGTATCCTTTTTGAGTTATAGTTGCCACATACACACAGACACACAAACGCGTATCATCACTTTACCCTGAGTTTCGGGTAATTATCTCCTATATATCAATAAAATGATTAAAATTACGCGCCGATTTCCTAATTCAATAAAGTCTATCTACAATACATGTAAATGTGATGACCATTGTATTAACTTATGTAGATTTGACCAACAAAGTCGTATAATTTGGATAATTTCCCCTAAGGTGATCGGTTTACGAGACATATGGTAAAACCGGAGTCTCTCTGGTAAAGCGTATCAGCATATGGTAGCAAGTTCTTGCATATTGTAGCGGAAATACACCGATCATAGTCTCTGTAATCCTTGTATTTTACATAACAGAGCTGACCTAATAAACCTATTAGCCCGAGACTAAGTACAACGTCTTGTCTCTTTTGTTATATTGAGTAGCTGGTTGGTGAATAAACACGAACACGAGAACTTACATTGTGTTTATTGATTAAAAGTGGTTTATTAACTAAAAATCAATATATTTTATTTAGTCTTCCTCTTTATCTGATAATAGAGCAGCAAAACAAAGGAACAAAAATAATGGAACAAAATTTTCAGTAATACAGTTTTATGATACAAGTACTAAATCCAACCAGTAAAGTTAATGTTACTAATAATACATTTCTCTGTGGAGCAAGATATGAGCGAACTGTCATGTTCATTGCATTTTTATTAACAAGTTAAAAGTCAAAAAGTTTAGAGCTTGGAGTGTGCGAACAGAGAAATACCCATAAGGCTTGTATTACGGAAGGTAGGATCATCTTCACTCTCCTGCCGTTTTGACGAACAAACCGAAGTCAATTGATTATTTTATTTTGTGTCTTGGTGTCTTGTGTCAATTGCCTGTCGAACTATCTTTGAACCTACAACCTTCGATTGTGTCTGACGGTCTTACAACTAGGTCACAACGTATCTCGTAGAGCTGGATCAAAATAAGATATGAGGACACAAAAGTGTAGACTATTGAGACAAGAACTTTGTATTACACTCATCCACGTTGGTTGGATACTCAAGTTGAGTTACCAATGTAACATGGCGGGGAAATTTTGTAAATGAAAGGTAAAAGTTAATTTTTTTTATCTTGATAACTTTAGTGGAGTTGGTGTGATATGAAAATTATTAAGGTGAAACAAGTTTGATACGTCTTGAACAGTGCTGTGCGGATTACTGAAATTCGGTACCAGATTGGATTGGATTGGAGTATTTGTTTTTTGTAATCTGAGCATATTTGGCGTTATATTTTTTGTTCAGTAATCTGATGGATCTGGTTATTGTAAAGAGTATCAAATATTTTTTTGGAGTAGATTATTTGTTATAAAATGTAAAAGTCATTTTTTGGAAGCAAATTGATAACATGTATATGTTCGAAGTACTTATTGTGGGCGCGTGTAGCGTAGTGGTCAGTGCACTCGCTTACCATGCGGAAGGTCCGGGTTCGAATCCCGCCGGGGAC
>JAUUEB010485868.1:0-10905 GCA_032362205.1 Clione limacina | reverse complement strand
CAGAAAAGTAGGTAACTAACATTTAAAGGGCAAAGCTCCTAAAACGTGTTTGACCCATTACAGGGTGAAATACTTTAAGATAAATCATTGTCAATATTATCTCCACAACTGATGTGTCAAATTTAATAGAAGGGGGGGAGGGTGTTAATAAGCATCAGGGGGGTGGGCAAGTTTCCTCTGAAAAAATAGACGGGGGGGGACGTCTATTAGGGAAATGAGAGTACCTGTATACCAAAAATCATCAAAATCCATGATGTAAAAGTGTTATGTTCAGTTTGTTGGTTTGGGAAATAACGACCCAGCTGATTTAAAAGAAATAACAAGGTTGCAGTTCTCAGGAAAATGTCTTAGGTATTAAGTTTCTGTTGAGTTCTCACTGTGACTGATAGAGGAAAGGAATCCATAGCACAGATCTCCTTGAAGCATTTGCCTTGTTTTTTTAATAGATATTTATGAAAATGTTGTCACAAGAGTAAAGAAGCATGGCCATCACTACCACCTTCAGATAACTTCCTCCCTTCTACCCTCAACTCTAAAAAAATTAATATTTTTTTAAAGAATAACTTGACATACATGCATATAAAATTCTGCTTAACAGGTAGTGTAGTGCTTCAGGAGGGAGATATCATAACATTTGGACATCCCCATGGAGTAAGGCTGGCAGCTGGCGTTTGGAAACGGCAACCTGACTCAGAATATCAGTTTATGGTGAGGAATTTTTTCTTATTAGCCTAGAATGAACATTAATATTTACTTTTTAACAAAAAAACAGTAAATTCAGTAAAAGCTTTTGTATGCATCTAAGTGGCCAGTTCCCCTGGACTACCTTGGATTATATTTTTTATACTTGAAAATTTATAGCGTTATACCGTTTATAGCGGCCAGATTGCACTGCGCAAAAGACATCCGCCAGAGCTTGCTATTGGAAACCTATGTCATGTAGAAGCTAATCTACTGTTGCTTTTCATCTTTCTCTCAACTGTTTTTCTATGTGTTTCCTTGATGTTTGCTATATTTGAATGATAACAGTAGTAAGTAACATTATGAATTGAAATGCATTGGGGAACAAGGTCAATATTTTTTATAAAAGATTATAAATTATTTATTAAGTTAGTTATTAACAGGGTGTTTGATTTGTGTGATTTTGATATAAGTGGTTTCAACTGTTGTTTTATTTAGTAATTTAGGTCTTATTTACTAACTGAGTGATGTGTGTAGGAGATTTTTGTGTCTTGATTTTTAGGTTGTTTCTATTCTTGATTTACATAAGCTTAATCTTGTGGACTTCAGCATCTTTACTCAAAGTAAAAACCTGATGGTTCAGAATCGTCTTTTTGGACTATTATTGTTTGTTTGAGTTTTGATAGTTTGTGTAGGAATAATCACATACATGAAATATATTTTCAGTTTGAGCAGTGCTCTTGTCGTGTCATCTCAAAGAGAGAAAAGCCAAGTGTCCTGGAAGACAAGGTGAACTTATAGATATATCTTCTCTAACAAGTTTGTTTTTAAATTTGCCGTTTAAGATTTTATAAGGTTTTACTTTGTGTTTCTGCAAAGGGGACCAACAAAGTGTTACATTGTTTGTGTAAAGCAGACTGAAGCGCAAGATCAGTCTTCTTGGTTTGATCTTGACTCAATTGATTTTGTCCAACTTTGTAAAGGATGTACAGAACAAGAAAACTCTTGATAAGAAGTAAAGTTAAACATTTACCATCAAGATATTCTGAAAGACGTCAAGGAGCTTTCGGCGACTATCCAGTCACCTTTTTCCGTTTGAACTGTTTGATGTTTATCATGTGACGGTGACGATTGGTGAACACTTTATTTTTCTTGCTAATCATCAGTCTTATCTTGAGTTTTTTAGGATCCTTTTTGTTTTGTTTGAATGTGAAATTTTAAGAAACAATAATAGTGACAGTCAAAAAAGTTATATAAGATTATGTAGAAGCCACTTATTGAACTTTCCCTTAAACCATGTGTGTTGTTGTGTCACTCAAGAACTGCTAAACAATGCAGCAAAAAAGAAAGGTAAATCAAGTCAGAAAAGTACCAATAACTATTAACTTATCACCATATCAATGTGATTCCAGTCTTTAAATTTTGTTGGTGCAGAGGGTGCTAAGAATCCCTTCCAGAAACGGAAACAGTTATTCCTTGATTATTGACTGTAAGGCATAGTTTAGGGTGAACATTAGTAAAGAAAGATAAACAAATAAAATTAGTACAATAAGTGTACTTCCTTAAATTGCTCGGAAGTATACAAGAGAGCTGCTTGTAAAAAAATAGCAATCATAGTTTTGTTTGCTGCTTATAACTATTTAAATAATCAGGGTTAAGTAAGGAAATATGTGCAAATTGTCTTATGGACAGCCAATCATGTCCTTATTAATTAAGACCATGATGTTCTGATCCTTAACCCAATTCCTAACTAACAGGGAACCAACACTTTTTAAACTAACAGGCAGCTCTTTTGTGTGAAAAAAATATCTCAGAAATAAGAAGGTAAAGGTCATTTTTGTTTTTCAGAGTAATACCACACACCTGACCAAAAAAACAAGTCAAGTGCCAGATTGTCCAATGAAAAATAGCCCAACAGTGGATACAGAGGCTGTTCTTTCTGCCAGTAAACTATTGGACAGGTGCATAACTACCATATCTGGACTAGCAGAGTCACTGGTAGCACCTTCTCCAGCCGATGTCAGTCTTGTGAGTTGTGAATTTTCTTCCTTCGTTTAAGTCATGTCAATATTAAGTTTTTGAGAATTTAGGATTTTTTAAGGTTGCCTTGGATGTATCATTTATCAAATGTGTTGAATCTACACAATAAAATTCAAAATCTGTTAGTTTGTTTGTGGGAATACTTGCATGCAATGGGATTACCACCACAGTTTAGACTCGAATCAACCTGAAACTTCAGCAATGTGTTTGCCGATGTAACAAGATGTGCAGTTAAGCTTTTGGTGTAATTCGGTTGACTGTAAGAAATATTATTAGCTTTTTAGTTTTTCTATATATTCTCAGTAACCGGGCCATAAGTCTAAACTTTAATTGCACACACATGCAACAAACATAGCAAGAGCAACCAGACGCACTATTAATTAGTGTGCTAATTAACACAATATTATGAGTTCATAGACAATGTACACAGCAGCGGATAAAAAGAGTAAATAATTAAGGTTGTTTTTAAACTATTATTTTTAAAAAGAGGGGGTGGGGGCATGTTGGCGGAGAGGGAGGGTCTACATGGTGGTTAAAAAGTCAGCCAAATTTGTGTTTTATTCCTTTTTGTATCCTTACTGGGCAAGACTGGGTACTTAGCCACTAGTATAATATATTGTTGTTGTTCTCCTAACACCTGTTTTATTGTACAAATTTTCCCCTCTGTCGTTGTACACTTTATATTTACTTCTCTTTCTCACTTTCTCTTCTGGCGTTGTCACTTATAATTCACTACAAGGGTAGATGCTGATACAACAAACATCACTTTAAGACGTAGGTTGATTTGTCTAGGGGTTATTTGAGAATTTCATACTAACAATTGTGAAGCGCCCAGGCAAAAAGCATCACTTCAAAAAATCCCAAACTAATTTTATAAGGTCTCAAAACAGCTAAGCAACTGCCTTTAGGGGGTCTCTACAGTTTCCATTTGTGCTGCTTGTTAGAATAATTTTAAAATGATATATTTGTATGAACTTATTTACTTAAAAATATACCGCCAAAGCGTCATACCCCCATTTAAAAAGGATGTTTAATACAGCCTTACTTTTGATACGCATCAGATCTATGTTGAATGAACATTTTAGCCAGGAGGATATTATTTTAGACACTTCCTCTCTAGAACGAATTGTCAAAATGGCATCACATTTGATTTGTACCATTGTACAGAATATGAAACTTGAACAAACACAATTCAGTATTCAAGCGACTCCAGATTAAGAGTCAACTGACAACTAAAAAGTTTCTTATTGCTTACACCTCGGGTACAAAATGCAGGGGGGTATATATATGCATCTCAAAACCTTAGGGGATTATTGGTCTTTGGACACATTCTTTTTCTTCTTGTGCTGAGCTGATTCTTAGAGGAAGTCTGGTAACAATGTAGACTGTTCTTTGTACCAGGTGTTTAAAACTTTTAAAAAGAATGTTTCAATCTTGGCGCCAAATTAGGGTCTAGAAAAGGTATCGAACTTTTTTCTTTTGGCTGGGAACCCTGTAAATTTGCATCATTTTAACTATGCTCAAAATTTTGGCCATTTCGCGGTTATCGCTTTAAGAATTTCCAATGTTGTCCCCCATTTCAAAATCCTGGCTATTCGCCTGATAATTACTCCCTCAGGTAAAAAATTACTCTGAAAGTCTCTTGGTGTTACACTTTCGGTCCTTTGGAGGTTGACATGTCTGTGAACCATAACACATTAAGGATTATATGGAAAATCTTAGAATAAAAAAGAAGTTAGACTTCACAATGAAATGAGGGATCTCCAGGTGTCACGGTCCTGGGCTTGTCTTGGTTTTAGCCTCTTGGCTTTCAAGAATTCTAGAGTTTTTCTACTGCCACTTTTGAATATGTGCTATTATAAAATTGCAAGGAGAGGGAGTGTAACGACCAAATAAAAAATTGAGAGAGTTTAGCAACCCGAAATTCTAGTTGATAGATAATACTCTCTCAATGGCATCTCCCCCTGTAAATGCCACTTCATATCATACAACAATTTTCATTGCTGTGCTTTGTGTAGAAAGGGATTGAATTTCTGAAGAATGACTTTTTAGACCGGACTTTTAGGGACAGGGGAGATAATTTTCAGGCTCATTTTTTTTACATAGTTATGCCCCTTTAGCCAGTTGGAGTGGCTCAGATCAGTTATCACAATTTCCTTGATTGAGCGGCTACTGTAAACCAATAAATTGCTTCTGGCTTAAGTTTTTGTTTTTGCTCTTCTTGAGAAATCAACATTTTTAATTATTTTATTAAATCTGTTTCAGAATACAAGCCAGAGGAAGAGAAGGAAAAGTGCAGATGAGTCAGCACATGAAAACTTACAAAAACAGCGAAGGATTACAGACTTCTTGGACAGAAGCAATCGACTGGAAACATCCAGTTTCTTTGAAAGTACATTTGTCCACAACCAGTCAACTGTGAGTTGGGAGGAGCTGACAACGAGATCTCCAAACCACAGTGCCGTACAATTTTCTGATGCGACTACCAGTCCTTTTATTCCAGCTCCCCTTTCCCCCTTTACTTTACCTGTACACTCATCCACTTCTCGTGCTCTAGGCAAAGAAGAAACCAAAGATGTCAAGCTTGATGTTGAAAATACTTCAGTGCCTTTCTCAAAGCCAAATATTGAACTGTCAACTGAAGATCCTTGCTATTATGAGACTAAAAGTGAACTAAAAAGTGCAGATTTACAGAGTTTTGTAAATAATTCTATGGAAGCCCGGGGGAATTATGAAAATACAAACAAATCAAATCCTCAATGTTCAACAGACAAAGTCAGTTTCCCGCCTTTTTTACCAGATACTGAATCATGTATTTCTCAGAACAGTTCATTATCAGAAATACATACTGTTATGAGAGCACATCCTGATGAACCATTAAACCTGTCTTACAAGAATGAGGTCAATGTATCTTTTAATACCGAGACTAACTCAGCTCAAGAAATTAAAATCAACCCTGGACCAGGAATAAAATTATCTCCTTCACATTTGGCAACTGAAGGAGTTCATGAAACTGACAGACAAGATACAGAAAACTCAAATCATATGGATATTATCTGGGGAATTTATCAACAAACTGCAAAGAACTTGGAGATACTATCTGTTTACAAACATGGGAATCCATCAATGGAAGGTGTGGATTTAGGTAAACTAAATGACAGCAAGGAAATGTTTAACTTTTGCACAGAAGAGAGAGTTAGTTCTTCAAATCTAGTGAAGGAAGTGTTTGAGCCTGTCAATATGAGTGTCAAAGAGAAGTTGATAGGAGGTAATGAGTCTCAGGGTGAAAGTGTGCAGATTGAGGTTAACCATGTTACAGTGAATCAGTCACTTGAAGATAAGAACATAGAAAAAGAGACAATAGCAGATGAAATTTCTGTGAAGTGTATGGATAAAAACATAAGTGAAGATGTACCTACTGCAAATGATGACATAAGTAAATCTCCAGGAAGTACATGCATCATGGATCAGCAAAACACAGTCAGCAAGGAAACCCAAATGGTTTCTGAACTAAGTAAGGATAATATAGAATCAGATAAAAGAAAGGATGTTAGTCCTGCATCAATAGCTTGCAAAAAACTGTCAGATAACAATTGTGATACTTCTGATGATAATGACAAATGTGATTTAGAAGATAAGCCAAGTAGTAGCTGTGTACGTAACATTGTTCTACCTGCTGAGTCAATTGTTCTACCTGCTGAGTCAATTGTTCCACCTGCTGAGTCAATTGTTCCACCTGCTGAGTCAATTGTTCCACCTGCTGAGTCAATTGTTCTACCTGCTGAGTCATTACATGACACACAAGCTGAAGCAATGTTCAAAGTTAATGAAAGTTTAACGTCTGCAGATAACTCTACTCCACTTCCCCAAAACACTAATGAAAACCAGGATTCCTTTCCAATTCAAGAACAAACAAAGCAAAGTTCTTACAATGAAGCTTGTGAAGAGAGAAAATGTTTGAAAGTTACAGCTTGTGCTGATTCATTGGAACTAGAGCCAACAAATCTTGAGAAAAATCCGGACCATATTGATATGGATTTTTCTGATGGTGAGGAGTTTTCAGCTGGGGTTTGTGTAGATAATGTTCTTGAAAATCTGCTCAACACTTCTATTGAGATAAGTAGTTGTGATAATACAATCCTTGTAAACACAGATTTGTCAGACAGTTCTTCAGCTGATCCTGTGATTTTAAAAGAAGTTGCATGTAGAGGAGAGAAAAATAATTTAGAAGATATTGATAATTGTTCTATGTCTACAGAACTTATTGTCCCTTCACCAGTTGTTGTAACAGCAGATCAGGTTGATTTTAAATATGAAGATGTTGTACACATACATAGTGGTGTTGAGGGAGCCAAAGAAAGTGTTACGTCTGACCCAGAAATTATGGATTGTGAAAAAGTTAAAAAATGCGATCATGCTGTTTCAGGAAATGGAGACATTGTAACCATTGATTGTCCTTCTGTAGGAGATGAGGATGTTGTTGTAGTTGACTTGACAGGTACAGATGATGAGGAAGTTAAAAAAAGTGACCAGAATGTTGTTCAAAATGAAGGCATTCAATGTGCCTTTGTAGAGGATGAGGAAGTTGTCTCATTTATTGAGGAGGACATTAGACAGGGGGGAGTTGTTATATCAAAGGAGGTTATTTTAGAATATGAAGAAATGGAAATAGTCAACCAGTCTGATACAGAGGATGAGGAATATGAAACTGTAATTGATAGTTCAGATCAAGCTTCAGATAGTGATGATTGTGCAAGTCCTGGGGAAACTATAGAAGTTTGTCATTTCATCGATCACAAAGTTGGAACAGTTGATAGATATATCATAGAACACGAAGAGATTGAAGCAGTTATAGAACATAAAGTGATTGAACAAGTTGGTGAAGCAGTTGTAGAACATGAAGAGATTGAAGCAGGTGTAGAACATGATGAGATTGAAAAAGTTGGTGAAGCAGTTGAAGAACATAAAGAGATTGAAGCAGTTGTAGAACATGAAGAGATTGAAGCAGTTGTAGAACATGAAGAGATTGAGAAAGTTAGTGAAGCAGTTGTAGAACATGAAGAGATTGAAAGAAATGTTGAAGCAGTTGTAGAACATGAAGAGATTGAAAAAGTTGTAGAACATGAAGAGATTAACACAGTTAGTGAAGCAGCTTTAGAACATGAAGAGATTGACACAGTTAGTGAAGCAGCTGTAGAACATAAAGAGATTGATACAGTAAGTGAAGCAGTTGTAGAACATGAAGAGATTGACACAGTTAGTGAAGCAGCTGTAGAACATGAGGGGATTGAAACAGTTAGTGAAGCAGCTGTAGAACTTGAAGAGATTGACACAGTTAGTGAAGCAGTTGTAGAACATGAAGAGATTGAGACAGTTGTTGAAGCTGGCATAGGATATAAGGAAAAGGTTGATCATGCAATAGCAGAGGAGGAATGTATTACTTCTGACAGGACTTTCGTTGTAGAAACTGATGATAACACTCAGGCGGAGATAAGAGATTCTGATCCTGACACTTCTTATTTTGGAACAGATTTTAAAATAGGTGACAATTTAGAGACATCTGTTGTGATTGAACTGTTAACTGAAAACAAGGATTTTCCAACTGAAAATGATGAAAAATATACCCTTGATCAAGGTACTGGCATGAAAGAGAACAGTATGACTGGTTTCACCAATTTGAACAAACAAAATTGTACAAGCAAAAATTCTTGTGAACAAATTAATCTGGCTGATGATACTGAAAATGACAGGATGATCAACATACAAGTGGACCAGAACATTGATATCAAGGCTGAAGGGAAAAGTCTGGATGATAAAAACACGCTTGTTGAGACAACTGATGCAGACTATGCAAGTCACGGTATGTGTGTAGAAAGTAATATGTCCATGTCTACAACATCGATGGATACGGACAGGTCTTACAAAAATGATACAGAAGCTGATGGCAATAATGAAACAGAGGCTGATGGCAATAATGAAGCAGAGGCTGATGGCAATAATGAAACAGGGGCTGATGGAAATGATAGTTTTACAGAGGATTGTGCATTTTTAAAAGATGATAGATCTAACGTTAAAAGCAGTGTCGATAAAAATACAGATACATATAAAGATGTTACTTTAGAACAAGTGGTTATTGCAAATACAGAAGAAACTCTGGACAAGACCATATCTTCATCTTGTTTTGTCACAAGCACTCCAATGGACGATGATGGAGATAACATGAGCAACGATCTATCCTCATTATTCCTCAGCCCGGTGTGTGATGACGGAGGAAGTAGCTCAGGGAGTTCTTCACAATTAGAGGACACAGTGGTAGAAGTCTCACAGGCTGGTGTTGTGTCAAATGGTAACTCTGAAGACACCCAAGGAACTGATGTTACCCTTGTAATTGGAAACACAGATGTTTGTCGTCAGAAGGATATATCACATTCCAGCAACTATTTAAACGCAGAAGTAACTGACAAAGTAAACGAAAATGTTCACAAAGAAATAACAGGAGACATAACATTTTGTTCTGAGAAAAATGGGCTTGATGAAACTTTGGTCAAAGAGCCTAAGTTAGATGACACCACATGGCATTCTCAGAGCTCAGGAAATGATTGTGAATTGGCTAAACAAGGCTCAGGTCATAATGATAGTTTAGATATCACATCATATACAAAACTACTTGAGGTTATGGATGAGGTCAAAGATGTGGATGCAACCCGTGTCTGTGATGCAGCTGCTGAACATGAAATGATGCCTAGAGGGGAACAAAGTACACTTACTTCTGAATCTGAAAGGAGGTGTGTAAGTGAAGACAAAGAAGAGATGGCAAAACATTATAGTAATTCTAACAATAAAACCTTGAGATTAAACCAGGAAAACGAATCTGACTATTTTGAAGAAAAGGTTGGATGTAAAAGTGACGCAGATAATGAGAAAGAGGGTAATACTGTTGAAAACCAACCAACATATAAATCTGAAGATGTAAATAAGTGTGAAAATCAACGTGAAGAAGTCATGTCATTATCAACTAATCTTGTTGGACTAGTGTCCTACTCTTCATCTAGTAGTTCTTGCCAAGATACTTTAGTTCAAGAAAAAACTCTTAATTTTGCTGTCATCAGTTCTGAAGATATTACTTTGCAAAATAACATCCATGAGTCAGACATTTCTGGGAATTTCTCTCAGACGTCAACGCAATCTGAGCAGGAGTCAACACAAGAATCAGTCATTGAAGCTAACTACAGGCCGTACAATGTTGAACCAGAGTTTAATCCACATATGGCAGGAGCTGAAAACATGTTCATTTCTCAGGAGTTATTTAGTCAGTGCTGTCCATCCCAAGACAATGTTGATAAAAATTATGAATCATTATTGTCTACAGAAAGTGATACCGAGTCCATTGGCCTAGATATACCAGATGTCCCTCATCAAAGCCATTCAAATAAAGAAGGAGAAGTTCTTGATACAAATATTCCCCTTGTAATCCAACAAGATGTAAAATGTACAAAGGGAAATAAGACCAATAATACCTTTGGAATAACCTCGTCACCAGATCAGACAAAACATGATCAATTGCCAAATTTGAAGATGGATCCCAAACTTGATTGTAAAGAAGAATTTATGAATGAAATTGGATTGATTATCAGTGGACCCCTTGACACAGATACTTCCCCAATTACCAACCTGACACCTGCAAAAATGCAGAATTGCACTTCTGATGACTCATCACAAAAACAAAACTCACAAGACAACAATTTAACACCTTCTCTTGAAACCAACGAAGATGAGGTTTCAAGTCAAACATACCCTGTGGACCACTACGAAGCTCAAAGCAGTGTGGATAATGATGCTCAAAGCAGTGTGGATAATGATGCTCAAAGCAGTGTGGATAATGATGCTCAAAGCAGTCTGGATAATGATGCTCAAATATTCAAACTCCCTAAAGTCTCACTTCTTGTTGGATCAAACTCTGAAAGAGGCTCTTCTAACACCAGTCCTGATGATATGGACATGTCAGGCTCATCAAAAAGTTCAGGTGATCAGTCGGATGTACATCCATTTGATTCACAAGATGAACGCCGCTCAGTGGCTAGTGGAATGAGTGACTTTGCTGAGGAGGATGACTTTAGGTTGATGCTTTCACAAGTTGAGACCAGTGGAGATCTCACAGACGTCACTCCAGACATGCTGTCAGAT
>JAUUEB010485846.1:0-10907 GCA_032362205.1 Clione limacina | reverse complement strand
TTCCCCAATGTCCCCTAGCTACGCGCCTGGATACGTGTGTTTCCTTTAAACAGTTAAAGTTATCGACTAACACACTCTCTTAACGTTGATTATTTTATTTTGAGTTCACAAAAACTACGTCACAGATATGTTTAACACTTGTGTTGATGCTTATTGTTCTTATACAGTTCTTTATTGCAAGTGAATATGGTTTTACCAGTCTCCGACATTTGATACAGACATCATTTTAATGTATTAAGGAAATACATTTTTACCTCTAGATCTTGTGAACAAGAGACAAACGAAATAAAGAGACATATGCATCCAAACGTATAACGTTTCCTGAACACCGTATGTGTTTTCTTACATTAAAGACAGTTAGAGTTATAATATTATTTAGACACGGTTTACTAACTTTTCAGCTTTTGATTTTTCTCTAATGCTACTTATTTCCCAAATGTAATATATTTCTTTGGTTCATAGAGTTGAAAAACATGTTTCTCGAATACAATAAAAACAGTTCTTTCGCTAAAGAATATTTACTCCTATTCAATGTCGCTCCGTGAGATCCAATTGCAATCATATTTTTGCAATGCGATGTTCTGAAATAGATTGAACTGATTGATTAATCCTAGACTGACAAGCAAGCAATGAGTGATGAAAGCTCTTTGCCTTATTAATTTTCTGCTGCGTTAGAAATTGGATTTTAAAAAAATCAATTTGTCTGAAGGTCAAACTTGAATATGATAGAAAACTCACTTTGTATTTGAAACTTGATACGACGTAACATTACATAAGTAAAGGCATTCGTTACAAAGCTTTGTATATTGTCAAGGTCATTTCCTTAATTATGTTTGTCGAGCAATACAACAAAATAAATATAATCCACCAGCAATCGACAATAAAAGTTAAGCTTAGTGTTTGTTTCATCATAAGAGACTTGAAGTGTCGGAGCTGTGATCTGTTAAGTCACCTAGTGATCCATAATGTCCGGTAACGGAGTGAACTGTCTTTTGTTGTCACCGGAAATAGTGAGTGAAGTGGGATATCTATTTTCATTTGGTTTCAAAACACAGAGAAGTAGAATATTACGAGTATTTGACATTGGCTCTTTTGAGAAGAGAAGGCAGAGGGACAAAATTCCTTTCGAGCGAAGCTTTGATCCTATTATGTATGTGGTACCAGTGCCGAGACTTTGTGTTTCACTGTTGTGCAATGATTGTTTGAACACCACCGGCATCTCTCGATAATGCATTTACAGTTAACAAAGACAATGATACACTTGTAGCAACATTTTTTCATGTAAATCAGAAAAAATTATGTCCATGTTGGTAGCTCAATGTAATCACACTTTTCTTGAGCTTACAAAGGTTTACACGGGGATAAAGACAAGAACAATTAATGCGGTGTATAACGTTCAAGACAACATATTTACTAGAATACCATTATTAGAACAAAAGCAAAGAGAGTTTGTAATGCCGACAAAGAAGGTTATATTCCACAGTTTCAAATAATTCAAGAATATTGAAATAATATACTAATATTAGCATACACGTGTTTGCATTTCACACACTAATCACTTTCAATCACCCTTAATGAAAACGGAAGCAACACACAAAGACTATTGTTCAAGAATAAAAGACAAATCAACGAATCTCGAAAAACAAAACTGCGAGTATCGTGTCACTTTCATATTTCGTAGCATGTAACGGCTGTACACACAAATAACATGAATTTCTTTTATCGTTTTTTCAGCGTCTTTTGGACCGTTGTGAACTTTTAAAAGGCCTCTCATCACCATGTTTGATGTGTGCTGATAGACTGTTAAATAAATCAGTTCTTAATCAGTAGAATAGCTTTATTTGTTTCTCTGAGTTACAGTTTCTCGACAGGGTCGATTTCTTCGATTTGCCGTCTGTTCTCAATTAAAATGAGTTAACTTGCAAAAAGCGTTCAGTTTATTGATTTGTGTTAGTGCAATGACTTGCATGATGTTATATGTCACAGGACACAAGTTTCTTCATATTATCGTAGAAATGGCTATGAAACTATGATTTACCACTTACATCCAAGGTTTTTAAAGCCGCCATGCAGGTAAATTATTTGATTTTCAAACGTATTACGATATGTAGATAACACTTCTTAGCAACAAAAATGACAAACTCATTTCCCCGAAGCTCTCAAACTAAATTCAGGGTTTAATCTAAATAAACAAAAGTCACATGTAATGTGAATAGGTAGAAAAAAAATACAGATAGACCATGTGATATGAGTTGGATATTTCGAGGACACACAATACAAATATTGTGAATACAACTCAGTTCCATGATTGACGCAAATCTGTCATTGCTCCGTCGCGTCTTAGGGCCGGAACATCTGGAGGCATAAACCTCTTTGTTAATTTATTATTATCCTATTCCTTAGAATATAATATGATGATTATATATAATTATGCTTAGATAACAAAAATCAATTACAATCATTAATTGATTCAAAAAATTGGTTCTACATATAATTCGTCTTACGCCATGTCAATTATCGAATTTTGCCTGACTGATATAAAATATAGTAACAATCTAAATCCCCGTGTTTGCCCCATGTTCGCTTGCTCTGATGCAATAACTTGTGTCTTGAAATGACAGTAATGTATTTCAACTATGCCTGTCCCCAAATAGACACACAATTTTCACATTATAAGCAATGAAGTGTTTCAATGAGGCTGTAGAAGATGAAAACGCGTTTTGTCTTTCTTTGATCGCACATACAATGTAATGAAAAATTGCTCATGTTCATTTCGCTTAGGCTCATGTAACGATTTTCCCCAACACGTATTTTGAAACTTTCGTGGTTTGATGTCTTCATTGTCTACTATAATTGTACACTAATAGTTTGTGTATAGGTAAATCATTTTAATTCAGCTAGAGCTTGTTTAAAATCAAATGTATATAATTTTACAACTAAGAGATATGTAATATTTCATATTATGATCACAAAACATATTACAAAAAATAATAGTTGAAGAAAAACAAATACGTAATAAGTTATTACATTTGATGCGACTGATTTTCCTACTTTTCTAGTTCCTTAAAAGCGAATGGCTTTGAATCCTTTACAAAGAGTCACAAGATCATGTTGGACACACATTAACTTTGTCTCTTTGTACTAGTTCAAATAGGCCCATATTAAAATTATCTACAGACAGTATCTAATTATTAGTTTAGTCATATTAAAAATGAATACATGAAAGCAGAAAGAGAATGAAAGTACACTTTTTCGAATTTGTTGGATGCAAGGGCAAATACTGTCGAAATGACAAGGTTGCAAATTTTATATATATTTTTGTTTTGTTAAAGTATGCATATTTTATTTAAGACACAGGGTGTCATTACTTAATTAATATGGTTAAAAGTAAAATAGTAAAACATCACTTTTTAAATGACCAATCATGTCATGTTCATACTTATCGGCTTGCCTTATCTGTACAGAGTGGCTAGAGATACGTACCCGTACCCCCAGCATTCAACATTCTGACTTCCAGCTCTTCATTTACACTTTAGGAAGAGTGGCGTGAGGGGATGCCGAAATTAGAATGTCAGCGCCTGGCTCTAATATTACAATCAATTGCAAGCCAAAACAAACTTACTGACATCACAGGAAGATATATATTGATAGTCTGAGTAAAGAGCCCCACTTCAACCGGATTTTGAAAAGTGGGAGGGCATAACCACTAGACACAACACTGCTGGGGTCGCCTCCATACCTCTCTTTTCCCGAACCAACATGACCTTGCGTCAATGTCACTTTGGCCTAGTTGGCACAGTATCAAGTGCATAACAACCGGATATTATATTGGGTGACAGTCGCAATTACAATTCGTTTGTCCAAAAAGATTGGTACAAATAATATAACTGCGCATCTGATGAACAAATACTCTTAACAGAGATAAATTATTTTATAAACATTGATGATAATGGTACAATGCAAAAACGGCTTCTTTGATTATATATATACTCATTTTGACACACCACTTCATCTTGAGTTCTTTCATCAATCTCGTTTGCTAAATATTTTTGCTATTTTCAACCAGTTACCCATTTACATGATTTTTCATGTTGAGCTTTAATCCTTAAATACTCATAAAGTGAATTTAGGCCATCCCTATGAACTCACTGACCTCGGTCTTATTGACACGTGTCGTTAAACTGAATTTGAACTTTTAATATCATCAGAGAGAAAGTGCTTAGAGCTTAGGCAAACCACTTCCGAATTTAGAAACAGCTGCCCGGTTCAAACAACTATGTTTGCTCATCGTCAATCATGACGCATGTAACCTTTTTTAAAACCCTTAGATCATCACAGTAATTTGTAATGAGGCGACCAATGAAATAACAAATTAACACGCACATAAGGAAGTGCGCACGGATATATGATCTGAAATTAACGGTTTGGATAACAATCGCATTGACTTGTAAGTAAAATATAGTCTAGGGTTATATATATGAATATTGTATTGGAATAAATCTGCAATAATAATAAGTATAAATCCTCAACTATATTTGTACTTTTTAATCAATGCTTAATTATATTGTAATATAATTCTTCATTGAAGCGTAACTTCACATGAACCCGCACTGTGTTTCATGCAATTAAAGCAAATAATATAACATTTGACGTTCGAAAAATTCCTACAGTGTCAATATTTATTAATACACTTTGAAAGTAGAATTAGTCATCTTTTAAGTTTCCTCATATCTTATTCTTGTTATGTGTAGTTCTCAAGAGGTGAGGAAACTTTTTTCGAAAATGATTATATCTAATGTGGAGACATACATTTGTCTAATTATTATTTGGGGTTATGGTAAAAATGAATTCATTATAGCAGAAAGAAAGGATGAATTGAGAGAATGATTTTTTTCGAATTTGTTAAATATATTCGCCAATACTGTTTAATTGATAAGGTTTCATTTATCATATTGATATAATTTTCCTTAATAAAAATCAATTAACCAATCCCGTCATGCCCACTCCTTCTTTAACGACGTTAACATTTAATTTTGCAACAGATGGAATACGGCTCATTTTGGGTGAAGAAGAGTATCAACAAACTATAAAAACAAAAGTATGTTCAGCAGTTTGTTAACAAAAAACAATTAACCAGGTCAATTTTTCTTGAACTAAAATAAGGTGAAAGAAAGGAACAAACACGCAAACAAACACCATCTAACTATCATACCAAAGCGTAGGATTGGGAACGGAATTTTATTTCTACATAACATTATCTCACATGTTCACATTTTCGTCGATCATTTTTTATGCTTCTCGTGTTTTGTAGTATCAATTTCAAAATGAAACCATGTGTCATGATTCAATATGATTCAAAAATGATCAAAATAATACAAAAGTCCTTTGACGTGATATCGCGTATTTTTTTAAAATGTCATGATATGAACTGTTTTTATTTTAAAATGGAAACCTATCTGAAAAAAAATCATTTTGAAGTTTCCACTACAATTCCTTGGTCGACAGCTACTACGTCAGTAGATCACAGAGGGAATGATAAATAATTTGCTTTATTACTTTCTTGATCAGTTTTCTGTATCTGCAATAGCATTCTTGTTTCTGTTGTCTGAAATAGTCTCCACTGGAAAAGATAAGAAAACCTAGCCAAAGGCACAGGACATAAAATAATCTCTAAGTGTTTTGTTTGCATTGAATATGTCCGAATCACTTTTTAAAAACTTTGATGTGACTTTGGTCTACAGCTTCATATGAACACAAAGAGTTTGAGGAATGTTTTGCTTTATCATTTGCTTTATCACATTTATTTTCTACAAAAGCGTTATTATTGCTATAGTCTCAACACGAGAAGACAAAGAGAGCTTAGCCAAAGATGTGTTAACTTTTCTATCACATGGCGTCAATATGCCGTCACATTATAAACTGTTTTCTGATGTGAAATGTACACTAGATTTACTATTTGATGTATAACATCGAGGTGGAAACTTGACAATAAATATCCTAGACGACTTTCGTGTATCTCGATTGTGTATCTTGCAAAATTGTTTCAGTCAAAGAAGTTTGAACTTTTTCCTTCAGATCAGATGGAGAAGTTGGAGGAGTATCTGTGTTAATTTCGGATAGTTTTCCGAGCTTGTGGTGAACAAAGGAAATACCGTCCCTGTGTTGAAAGTTGAAGGAAAACCTCTTCTTACACAATTTCGTAGGAAGAGCTGTTGGTGGTGGAGTAGGCGGTCGCCCTTTGTTAAGTCTGAACAAATCTTCTGGACAACTGCTTGAACGAGGACGTTGTGGAGGTGGCTGAAGAAATCCGTTATAATCATCATCTTCATCATGACAATGTTCTAGTCCATCTTCTCCAATTACTCTTATTTCTGGAGGAGTACACAGAGAGAAATGTAATGCAGGATCTGAAAGGGCTCGAAAACGTTGTACATTCACTGTGAGAAAATGTTGAGAGTCTTCTGCCTCTTCAAGTGGTAAATAAGTGTCTGGCAGTGTGCTTTTGTCTGACATTGTCTCTTTACAAATCTGCAAAAGAGAATAAAAAGTGTGTCAAAAATTGTCATTTATTCTTATTCATTTTAATACACAATTGAATTTACTCTTCAATAATTTAAACTATTTAGATGTCTTTATTATTATGGATTTTCCAAAATGAGGTTAGAAGAATGGCATTGCAAGATATTATACTTTCGAGGACCAATTTTGTCCCTGACATTTTCTATTTAAAGGTGACATTACAAAAAGAATGTAATATCAACACTGTAACAGAACATGAAATCATGTTGTGGTCAAAATCACAAATGAATTGTATTTACATTAAGAAAGGATTTGCCTGTGGGTTTGGTTAGATGCAGAAATCTTTCTTTGATTGCCCTATATTAATGCAAGCTCTAATTTTGATTTGGTGTCGGGTTTAGATGATATGTTTTGTCTGTTTTTTACAAAAATAAACAGTAAATTGAAATATTATGGGAAACATATGTTTAGTACAAAAGATACCAATGAAAGTCAGGTGTAACATAGTTACACATGATTTTCGAATGTTTAATGAATGTAATTTGACAAGTTTATTTTATTTTGTTGCCTGGTACTTTCTATTCAATCTAAATTAAAGTAGGTATATTATTACTATATGTGTCAACATTTTGCGTAGAATTATCTTTTTGCCTCTGAAACACTGACTTGATGTCTTGTTCATTTAACTTAGACAGTTTAGTACAGTTTTAATCAAAATGTTTTTAGTTTGAATTATGAGCACCTTTGCGCGTCTGTCAAAACACAATTATCTCTCTACACAATCAAATAGTCGCCACTGTTTGTGCAAAACAAAAAGCAAGAATAGCAAGACTTAAGCACAGCCTTTCAATTTAGTATGGGATAAAGCCAATGCACAATTCTTAGAAATGAAAGAAAAACAAATATTATTTAATTATCTACTTGTGAGACCTCGCAACAGAACAACTGTACATTTTTAACGTGTTTCAACATTCTATATTTTACAGCAAACATTACCTTCTCTACGTTGACCAGCGTTACTTTCTCTTTGTCAAAGTTTCCTTTCTCTACGTCGATTGCTACTTTCTGTGATTTATTTCTTAAACGTTTCTCGTTAACCAAACAAATTATTAACTTTATAAAATCTGAAAGTAAACGGTTAGATTTGAATACAGAAAAGAAAAGTATTCATGTTTGCTGGTTTCTTTGTCGACGGATAATAATTTATGTATTAATGTTATTGTGTATGATAATGTCTTACATTTTACACACGTTATTATTTCAAATTCTGGAATTATTCTTTCATGAAATGGCACAACATGTCAGGAGCCATATCTAGAAAATGAAAATTTCATATAAAAACAACTGTAACTGGATATCGACCAAACATTTTTCTTGACAGTCGTGTAATAGTATATTCGGTGTATGAAATAATGGAGAAATCCATTATGTCTGGAAGTCTGGTATTGATTTGTATCATAAACCTTCTTGCTATAACATATAATAACTAATTTTGTTTAGTAGAAGAACGAGTAGAACAATGCTCGACTTACAACAAAGTGAGAATCAATTTTTTTAACGTGGGTTTAATTTTAATGTCTGGCTAAAATAAAGATATATGTGGTTACGAGAGGTTACATACCTTATAGATCCCTTGGTTGTTCGAAATTTGAATTTATCAATGAACCCGAATTTGATATATACTATGCATACGATATAAGGGTAATCATTTATATATATTAAACACATGTTTAAAAGAGGACTTACTTATATATCCTTACAAACTAATATTAAAATAAAATAATAAATGCTATATTATGTCATGAGGACTATATCCCATATCTGCGCTTACTTCCTGCTTGAAACCAGTATTAATAATTCTATTTGCATAATTAACACTTATTCAACGCGTATTTGCACCTTTTCAAGATTTAACATTTTAAATAACCGACATGAAATGGGAAATAAAGAAAAAAAGAGATTGATGCACCCTAAATAGCAGATAAAAACGCATGTCCAAATTCACAGATAGATATAAGTGGAAGTTTGTTAAGCAATAAAACATGATGACAGCCAATTCAAAATGACTGAGAAACTCCAGAGATGTTAGATGGTGAATACACACAACACTAATATTGCAGTTTTTAAATGGCTATGACGAAGAGAGGAAAAGACGGAAAGTAATATAAAAAAACGAGAAGTGCGGAGAAGATGTGGACCACTCACCAGAAGATGTGTTTATAACCAAGACTAATAAACAATTATAGTCTTGAGTTGTTCTTACTGTATAGCCATATATTAAATAAACAGTTGTTATTTCATGTTTTGTTATACACAGTGCATCAATAATAAAATAAGGAATATAAAGAAGTTAAACGTTTGAAGTCATAGGACTATCGCTTTGAGTGGTATACTAAATGCGTTTAGCCCTAGATCCAATGGATAATTCCATAACCTGCTGAGAAAACAATTGAACAGATAAACAAACGTGAACTTTGACACCGAAATATATTCACACATTGTTGGTAAATTGCCTAAAACGAAAGAGACGAACAGTCTATTTATAGAAATTAAAGAGAGAGTTGGTACAGATCTTTATGATTTTTTTCTCAAGTCTGGTGTATTAAAACTTAAACCCGCATGTTTTGTTTTGTAACGAAATAATGACTCTTAACGAAGTGTAAATCTAAAACACATTTAAGAAATGCATGGTGTGAAACTTTTTGCTAAGTAGTATCTTGTTCATTGATGCACGAACTGGGTTGAATGTCGAACAAAATGCCGAAGTGTTAAACATGCACCAAGGGCTGTATCAAAGCATGAGTGACAAACCATTCAACGCTATCTGTGTACAAATATAACTTAAAAAAAAGAAACATCCATCCGACATAACGAAATAACGCGTTTCGTAGAGGTAAAGACCTTAGCGAACTTTCCGGAAGAGCTTTATTATCACACTTTCGTGGTACATTTAGTAGGACCGCGTCATATATTCTCAATTATCTACGGTACGCTAGAATCATGAGGAGTGCAACCAAACCTTTAATCCCCTAGATATATGCTTTCTACACTTGGTGTATTATTCATTGTAATAACATTTCACCGTTTTATTAAATAAGTATGAAAGAAATAAACTTATATGAATAAAAAATGAACTCACAAGTATGATAACAGTTACTGACCTAAATGCAGACGAACACTATGACACACATCATACATCATTGAACATGAAGTAATAAAATAATGAATATAGCACATATTACAAAAACATCACTGAACATTATAAGCTTGTTCAAACGGCGGTGAATAAAAAAATCAATACACTATCATATCGTGAACACATAACCATAAACGAACACCGAAAAAGCTTAATTGTACATGTTCAATCAGTTGGATCAGTAAAATACATCCAATCTATGATCGGAGGAACTCAGTGCCAACGAAGCGAGTCAAATAAAAAGCAACGTCAGTCTGCTTGCGTTAAGTGTACTTTTCCTAACTATATTGAATACTTTTAATACCCCTGTGCTTTCTATTTATTAAAAAACAGACCAATTATAAGCGACATTTATTTCCTGGCTGTTGTCTTGACTGATTTTGTTCAGTTACATTTTTGTGCTTCAGACTTACATATCTTGTAATTGTGAAATGCCAATAATGACCTTGAAAATATGTCTGACCTTGAAATCAGATTTATGAATTGTATGTGTGACTTGCTTTATTAGATGATAATCAAAAACAACTGAACTTGTCAAATCGTTTTGTAAGTGTGTCAATTTCAGCAAACTTAATTTGACCTTGACCTTGAAATGACATTTGAACTTCAAGTTTAGCACATACATGAGGATACATGCATATTTATCATATTTGTTAATACTTTTTAGCTATTTGAAATTTCTTGTAATCATAGAGCGCTGACCTTTTTGTATATTTTTCTCCTTTACCCTTTTCCTTACTAGAATCCTTACTGATTTGGGCTCAAGAGACTATGAAGTATGACGGGTTAAAAAACCACTTTTTCATTGTTTCCAATGTTTATTTCTAATGCTTTTGGACTATCCATGACTTTCTAAGAAATGTTCAAACCAAGTTGATAAGTTTATCAAGTATTATTACACTCCTAGATTATATTTTTCCATTGTGACGACATGGACATTATCGTCAATCAATTTCCAACTTTTGGTAAACTACCTTTAATCATTTTCCGAGGTTTGGAAAATCAAGAATATAATCCTGATTTGTTTAGGCAATTTAAGAAAAATTTGCCGCTACTGAGACTCGAACCCCAACACTCTTTATTAGCCAGACGCTTTACCACGACACTATAGTCCATCCCAAATAAAATGGCGCAATATTTTCGTTTATAACTTTTGAACGTCTGAACCAATCTGACTGTAGATTTGCACAAC
>JAUUEB010485845.1:0-19047 GCA_032362205.1 Clione limacina | reverse complement strand
AGCTAAATTTCATTTTTTACATGTTATGAAGTGAAAAAAAGAAAAAAAATGTGGTAGGGTCTCCACGGTCACGAATCCCTTGGATTTCACCCTACTACAATGACCTACATCTATCATCCTTTTATTGATTAAATGTATAGGTCGTTTAATCCTGTTAAAAGAAAAGTACTTGAGTGTATGGTAATTTCAGTGGCTATGTTCTATGTACTTGAGTATACAACACAATTGGGAACTCTTGAAGACAAATGTAACAAAGTAACATCTACCTCCGGTTTTCGACGAAATACCATCATTTTCAAACATGAAATTGGAATCACTGCGCCTAGAATTATGAATTTGTTGTCATATTGTTACGTCGACAATATTGACAATAATTTTAACTATGGTTACAGGAGTAAAAGAGACGTGGGTCAAATATTTTTTGATTTTGCACAATAATCATAATAATATGTAAACAAAAGGTTACTACAGATGATTTTATGTTTTAGGATGAACAGGAGTGAGAACAGTTAACTAAAATCAGGGAATGACCAGACGTTTATGGTTCAATCCCCCCAGTTTGTTGAAAATTCGTGATCAGAACAACTAAACGAAATCACGAATGACCACCGTAATGCTGACGTTCAAAGTGATTATACCAGTGACGTGCAATATAGCGGACAATCTCGCTAATTTTGTAATCCCGCTACCTTTCCAATTAATTCAATCCAATCACGCTAATTTTTTTATCCCGCTACCTTTCCAAGTAATCCAATCCAAACCCGCTACCAAAAATTTCGATAATCCACTCAAAAATGGAGTGGATTACTGAATACATTTAAAACATGTTTATAAGGGAGACAAAACGCATGATGTTGGCATTCATCCCACACCGGATGCCAAAAAGGACATGATGTAAAATATGTAATATTAGAGACCCACATTTAAAGTCATTCTTCAGAGGAAACTTATTCAGTCCTAATCTCAAGTGCCGCTTTTTTATCTGTCTTTGATAGTTTTCGGGGTGACGATGTCATCGTTTTTTTGGTTTGATGATTACGTTACGTGTATTGTAAATTGTTAACAGTTGATTATTCATTCGACATAAGTCACATCTACATCTGATCACGCAAAGTTCGTGTGTACACTCGTATCACTGAACCGCTCTTCAAGTGCTTGTTCTTTAGGCAACAATGTTAATTCTAATACTTTTTGGGTGCTGTTTATTTTAGCTAAGTATATTGTTTGTTTATGGGTGTGTAGTATGGACGTCGCCCTCAACGCAAAATTAATCATCAACCCAAAGAGATTCCATCTTCACAGTTTTCAACAAGTAAGTGAAAATCAAAAAAGAGTAACTGTTTTCATAATATACAAAAATATCACTAAATGGCTCTCAAATGTACTATTACGTTTTCATTTTTGCAATTTTCCCTGCCCCCCCCCCCAAGGGAAAATTGCAAAAATTAAAACGTAATGGTGCTCCTTTTTTGCATTCCATTCTTTTGCATTAAATAACTAGAACATATAAATGTAATCATTTTGATTCTGAAAATGATGTTTTTAAATTGTATAACAAATAATCCATTACAATAAATAATGTTTTGCTAATTATTGCAAATGTACAAATTGTCATCAAAATCAAGAGCAGAGGTGAAGGTCAAGCTTTTTAAAGATCAATGTAGCTTCTTTTTTAACAATTTCACATTAATGTCTTTGTTTTGACCTAAGAAGTGACATCTATACAATATAATTCAAAATCTGTTTGTTTATTAATTTATTCATCTGTGTGTATGCAACGGAATTACAGCTACAGTTTTAACACAATCGATCAGAAATTTTAGAAAAACGTTGGTAGATATCACGAAATGTTTGGTTAAGCTTTTGGTGAACATCGGTTGCCTGTAAGAAAAGTTTTTTTTTTAAGTTTTACTATGCTTAATCAGTAAAAAAAAAACACGCCATGAATCATTAACAAAAGTTGACCCATCTTCCGGAAGTGCTTAATTCGCACGTTCAGTGATCACAAAGTTGTCTTTCCTTCTTAAATGTAAACAAAAGCTAATACAAAAAGTTAATTTTAATTGTAATAGAACTCTGATTCTTTAAAGGGGATCGGGGCATATTTGCGCATAGCGGTGAGATAAGGGCGGGGTCTACATGTTGTTTATAAAGTCAGTGTTTTCGCCATTTCTTTCTTTTTGTAACCTTCCCGACCAAGAGCGGGTACTAAGACA
Source organism: Clione limacina (assembly GCA_032362205.1). Classification (NCBI taxonomy): domain Eukaryota; kingdom Metazoa; phylum Mollusca; class Gastropoda; order Pteropoda; family Clionidae; genus Clione; species Clione limacina. The sequence goes on along the minus strand of JAUUEB010485845.1, from coordinate 16,831 downwards.
GTATTTAAACATAAAAGCAAGTGCAATATGTTAAATTCCATATGCATTAAGTTTAGATTTGTAGTTTGATGGAGCTATGTTTCACGGGATAACGCTATATTGCACGTCACTGGTATAATCACTTTGAACGTCAGCATTACGGTGGTCATCGAGATTTCGTTTAGTTGTTCTGATCACGAATTGTCAAGACACTGGGGGGATTGAACCATACTATCCAGGGTATGTGTATTTCGCCAAATATAACAAGTATAATATGCATCAAATAAAAGTTCATAGTGTAATTTATCTCATATATTAATGATATTGGCTCACACAACTGCAATTTATCGATTTCTTCATCAACGCTTATGAACATACAACATACGAACATGAAACAGCTGCCTAGTTCGAGCGCAATTCCCTTATGAATATTATGTTAACAATGCATATGTAGTATAATGAAAATCAGCAAAACATGAAAAGCAGAGAATGAAGTGCGCTGACGCTTTGTGGAGTATATCAAAACATCTTTTGAATCAAGGAATTAGTCGGCCGGGTGAACACACGCATTGACATTATAATCGAAGTGATGGAATAGCTACGTCACATAGTTGTGGTATTGGAGCAACGCAATTCAATAACTTGAAACGATCGTGCTTGTCAAGAATGACAAGGAGAAAAGGAAACCACGAAGAAGAAAATGAACCCAGAAGAAATAAATAAGCAAGCTTCAGCACTTAATATAACTTCGTTTTTATAGGTATGACACTGCTCATGGTCGTTTTATTTAGTTCAAGGATCTTGAGGTTGTTTTGTACTTACTTATGTTATATTTTATTATTTTTTATTATAAAAGACGAACACATTTGGAACACATCTCAGAGAGATATATCAAGAAGGTTTTGATTTGATAACATTAGATTTATTCCCCATAATCTGAAACACTAATAGGAAAACATCAAAACGTGACATATTCCAGGTTAGCTTCAGAGTGTAACCGATTGACCCATATTTGCTCCTACATCAAAGACTTGTTCGCAGGATAAGTACATGCAAACATCACCGCACATATTATACAAACTACAAACGTCATTTACATTGTTTTATCGGCTATTTTGTTAAGTAAGAGTATCGAACGAAACAGTGAGCCCTGGTATATTTTAAAGTATACATACTAGTAACTGAATGAGACTAACCTTATATTAATAAAACACAACATAGTCTTATATCAATGAAAATGCTGTTAAAAGTTAAAAGCGCCTCATTCAAACAAGGTATTGATACTTAGTCTAGAATATAATCATACCTACAAGTCAAGTATTTCAAGTACGACCTTTAGTTATTGTCGTTGTGCGTATTCAGTATTCAGCCAAATTAATTAAACACTTTGCTATTTTACAACATTTTAATTTTCAAACAGCTTCGTAACTGAGCATATTCTGTTCACTGTCTTTCCTTATCTTATCTTTGGAACTGAATATCTAAATTATGTTTAAAGTATGTCTCTGTTTAATGGTCCGAGACCGAATGTCACAGTTTCACTACACATTATTACTTATATCTTTCTATTTGATAACAGCGAACGGCTCTGCTCGGGCCTGCTAACGCTCACCTTTGAACTTTGTCAGGATATGCTTTTGTCATAAACGTTTGTATCTTAACGATTGTCTTTTCACAGCATAATCCACAAAAAGCACCATATACCGTATTGTTTCTATTTCTCGTGCATATGTGACAAGCCATTAGAATGACATCACTTAGCTTTTAGTAGTATTAGACAATGACTATGGCAATTGCTGGAGATTCTTTCACACAGAGTGATCATAGCAAGAGGGTTATTCGGTTAGATGCGTTTTTTTATAAGAGCCTGCGCTATTAAAAGATAACGAAAGAAAGAAGGTAAAGAGACGGCGAACTTATGAGATGAGCGCTCGTTCATACTGTGATCAAAAGTAGCTCATCATATCAGCTGTTGTATTTCTTGGAGACCACTTAAAAAGTGTATTTACTTGTCGTGCCCCCGAGTTACGAGATTCTTCGTTCCATGGTGCAATCTTCTCTATCAGTAAAACAATACTGCAAAAATGACTTGGGCGTACGGCGAATATTGTTGCGCCGTAATCAACACCAGATTCCGTAGACGTAACGTAACATACGGATGAACCTGCAGCATGTGGTTTTCCTAAATTGTGCACTTAACGGGTTCACTTTATGTTTCTATTAAACGATTAGAATTGTGTGCCAAATAATTCACAGGCAGGTTTATACCAAGGTCTTGATTCTGGAAATTCCATTAGAATAGATTGGCTCGTGATATCAAAACAGCAAGTAATGGTTTAATAATGCATTCTTAATGAACTTGTGGAAATACGATCATTAACAAAATGTGTTTTCATCCAAGTATATAATTTTCTAAGATAAAACAATTTGTGCAAAGTGCCAATGTGATCTCCGTTAAAACCTCGTTCTGTAAAAACCACACTAGCTGTTTATATACATATTTATATATACGAAATAATTTGTAATATAAACAGATATCATTACGTCAAAGAAACGTTTATATGTGAAATTACGTCATGCTGTGATCTGACACTGGGGGTTGAAAGACCTTTGCCATTGGTGCGACAAGCTAACCAAGGAAAAACCATTGAGCCTTTTAAGATTAGCTCGTAAACGCATCTTTTTTCAAGAGGGTTGAAAAAACATTTAATTTAATATTCAAGAAACGTTATTTTACATAAACCGTATTGCTTTTCAAAAGAAGCATTTTGAAAGACTGCACTTATGATGCCTTTCTGTATGATGTGTGTATTCTTTTTTTATGACATCGGGTTCTAAAGTAAGACGTAGTTGGACCTTTGTTGACGAAATCAAAGGAAACACAGGATAAAATTGACGATTTTTGATATACAATATACATTAACTCATTTTTCTGTGATAGGTATACGTAGTTGGTGGAAAGTAAAGACTGCAGATTAAGTTATTTTGTTTGTTTTTCGTTAATTAAATAATTTAAAACATCTAGCTATTGGAATGTTTTCAACTTATGACAGCTTTGTTTTGAACACTAAGATCATTTCAGCAACTCTACAGAAAACATCATCATCTTTGTCTATTATACAAATCTGAATCTGAATCTGAATATCTTGTTTAGAGCCCACCTTAAGCTGCCAAAATTGATATTGTTACGTTTTGACGAGATACCTAGTTGTATACCTACTTAAAGCTGCCAAAATTGTTAACGTTACTTTTTGACGTAAATGTTTTCCTATACGGGGAATCGTGGTTTAGTAAACATATTTAGCAGACTAAATGTCACTGATTATGTTCACGTGTACAGTGTACAGACTTCATTTCTTTTCTCTTGTGTCTAATTTTTGAATTAAATCTACTACACAGAAGTGCTTTACAAACCAGAATAAACACTCGTTACAGAATATCATAAGACGCAATGTTTTCTTAAAGTGCCTTGTTACTGACAGAAATGAACCATTATTGGCAAAGATAACATGACAGAAACTTCATTTAGTCTACCAAGTGTTTTTCTTTTGTTTTGTTCAAATAATGTACCTTTCATCTGACAGGTTGTCACTTTATGTTTAAGTTATATATTTTTTGATATTTCTTCTAGTAATCTATTGGTGTTGATTCCTTTCTTCGTTTTTTTGTATTTATTCTTTTGTCTTTCGAAAGAATTTTTTGAAAAATTGCTAGGTGTTTTGTATTTTGTTTTAAATGTGATTTTTTAGGTACTTAGTTTTCAATGTAAATTAACAATGAGACGAATTATTATCTTTAAAGTTTTAAATATGTTTTTTTGTTCAATGTTATTATTTTCTGAAAAGTTTTCCCTTTCGTTGAAGTAAGTAAATGATAAAATAATATATTTTCTTCTTCTTTGTATGTTGTTTACTGAACTTTAGCATTTCAAAAACTTGTCGTTCTTTGTTAAACGGTGTTCTTTCAAACGGTACACACAATAAGCGCTTTAAAATGTACTATTAGTCTGCAGTAATACCCTTGGACTGTAAAAGGATACTCGCTTTTGATGCTTTGTTGTAGCTATCTTACAAATAATGTCTCTGTCATTATTCGAGGAGGCTACAATTGAGTCGGGTAGGGAAGTATTTAAAAAATATTAAGCACTAGTTGGCATCAAACCCAGGACCTGTCGCTCCTGAAAACAGTAGCCAACCACAAGACAACGCCACAGCGCGTTGTCTGAGTACACCTGGTACACTCATACTTCATCAGCCTTCTCCCTAAGGACTTCTATGCGTTTGCAGTTTACAGTTGCTCTTACTTTGAAGTTGTTTTTTTACAATCCTGAACCCTCATGTAGGTTCTTGCTGCAGGGATCCATCCATCGTTTTGTGACAGATTACACGAGCTTTAACTGATGGTTTATTACATGTGGAATGATCTCCCGCCCTCTATACAGAACTCACTGCACATATGTTTAGCACATACCAATACATTACGAATACTCTCGTACAAATACTGAGTCAAGAGATCTATCATCTTGGCATCCAGATTATATCGGCCATTTTTTGTAACTTTAACATTTTAACTATTATTGTCTCGCAAGGTATAATATTTTCTTTGTCTCCCAAAGAAGTGGTATGCCTTGTCTAAAAGGTTTCCTCAAAAATGTGTCTATTGTTCATTGTAATGTCTATAATCATGATTCCACATAATGCCTATAACTATCTTACACTGCAGAGTATTGGCATATATTTATTACAAAGAATATAAAAAGATTTGGTAATATTCCGCGTTCAATATTCCGCGTAGAACTATCAATCTATGTAAATGTTCAGCAGAAAAATCATATAATATTTAAAGCAAGATCTAAGCACCAGCCGATAAACCTCATATGTGTTAATGGAGAAGTAACACGTCTTTAAAAAAGTTAAACAAATTTAAGTACCAACAAGGTCGTATAGCATTTTGAAAGACGTTTTGTGGCGCAAAAAGCGGGCACTTATTCGAAACAATGATCAAAGTTGAGCTAAGGAAGAGCCGCCAATTTTTCATAAAGAACTTATACCTTGCTAGGCAAGATGATAATGATGTTTTGCAAGCTGTTGTCCCAAAGGCAAATAGAGACTTCGCCTGTATAAATATTATGTATCAAATATTTCTGTGTTTGCGGTACGATTGTTTCATGCATAATAATGTTCTTTGATTTGCGACACAGGCGTTTGTCTGTTTATAAAAAAAAATTAGCAAATAGTGAAACAATAAGCTCTTGTTGTCTGTCTAATAAATAAATGATGCCTCACTTAATTTATTCCTTCCGGTCTACAACGGATGTATGGCTGCTACTATGACGCGTGTAGAATAAATATACTTGGAATGTGTATGCTTCCTATAAAATAATGTGCTGGCTTTACTTATGAGAGATGTCGGCTTTTATGGGTCTGGTTCAAGTACTGTGTTTTAGAAAGGTCAATGATAAAGAGACGTATACATTAAACATATTTGACACATCTAGGTATTATGCAATGAAAATTAATTTGACAATTTGCGCTTCAAGCTAGATCCGAAACCGTATAAATAATTTAACTGGGCATCCCCATTCAGTTGCAGTCTGTTGATTAACAGGTTTGACTGATGCTTGTTTCAATACCGTGTCAGACTAATCGTAAAGTCAATAACGCTTGGACTTGTCAATCTACATAAATTCACCACTTCTTGATTATGAAAGAAAGACTTCAGTACGATTCCTGACAAAATGCATTCAATGGGTTTTATAAAGCAAAAGCTTTTTTTTTTATACCAGGCGATCGATGGTGAAAAGAAAAATTCAAATAAACCAAAATCCGTCTTTGAGACCTCGTATGTGGTTGCTACTAAATTCTCATCCCAATGTGTGAATATTCTCTTAACTGACCCAACAGAAGGTTAAAACCATAGTTATATGGTTAATACCAAAGTAAAACATTGTGGTCAAAAAATGTGGGCTGTTCTTCTCGATCTGTACCGGTTAACTTCTTTCTGGAAAGAAGTTTAAAAAGTTCATGAAGGGCAAACGTGTTATTTGTTTACTGCCTTCCAACACTTCAAATTACTTGTTATGTCTTCTTATTCATGTGATTACAATGTTTAACTTTAAATTGCCACCCCTGGCGTTCGTGTCTATTGATGACTTCTAAACCTGCTGAGACGGCCAGACTTCATTCAAATAGACAATGGCAAGGCAATGACAATCATTGCCATGATCTAAAATTGCTGAGACAGCTAGACGTTATTCAAATCGACCAGTTCAGTTATGACGGTTTAAAAATAACTGAGACTGAAAATATTACAAGATTTAATTTAAGCGTGGGAGTAACGTATTATATACATAATGATGATGACTGCTTTATCACCGTCCACTCCTTGAGAATTCATAAAAACCGTAGCTATGTCTGAACTGAGAGCATCGCATATTTTTGAAATTTCCTTTTACATTAGAGCTAAAGTGAATTTTTAACAAGCAGTGTTTGCATAATTGCGAAAGAAATTGGGTCATTCATAATACACCATATCATGTAGCGAGTTTGCTAACCGCACAATTCTTTATTTGATTTTGGCTTTTCTCACAACTTTGAATACGAAAGTGTCATGACATATGAAGCTGCACTCCCACTAAAGAATATCTGTGTTTGATCTGCGAGAGACGTGCATTGGAATTATCATATTATCTTGTTTTTGAAGCGACGCTTCAGTCAACATCCGGAACATTAATCCTGACAATCTTTCTTAAGAACCTTCACCCACCTACCGTTTTAAGCATATTAATATGAAAGCACTGTAAACAATGAATCCTTGTCCTCCCCACTTTTCACATAGAAAATACATCTGAAGGGGTTGTAAGTCTATCAGTGCGATATGATCAATGTTTAATTTGTGTATAATTGGAAGACTTTTTGCACTATAATTAATTTTTTATTATACATGTCTTCGTGTCGAGCACCCTTGAAGATAATGCTATTTTAGAACCTAAGATTTTTGCACCGATTGCATCCTCGCAAGTGCAGAAAGGGGTCGTTTGTGTACATGGCCTCATTTTGGTCGTCCGTTGTTGCATTCATGGCAAGGACCTGCCGGAAAGTACACGTTTATCTCTCAGAAAGGAAAACATAGCAATGACTTTGCCTGAATGAAGCCCCGCTGTCTTTCATATTATTGATTTTGGTTCATAAGGGATAGGGAAAGGAGGCCTTTGGCGTTTTGATTGTCGTAATTACAGGATCAGTGAAAGAAAAGCCTGAATCTAGATAGCTGACTAGGCCCATTCATGAACCGACATTCATACCTTCCTCTTATCATCTCGATATACCTTTATGCATAATCTCACTTCTATCTTACCAAATACTTTGGTATAACATTTAAACTGTAAATACAACGATAGTTTGCTGGAATCCACACTTCATTCACCATCATTATCAACATTTTTTGGCATCGAATGCATAATAACATATATACTGTAAAATGTTAAATCATTTTTTCTCATTTTCAAGGACAGAGGTTCGTTTTGAGATTGAGCAGCTATTCATTATTTCATTCGATCTTTCATTCATATGTAAACACTTTTAAGTAAAACACAGAATAGTCACAGTATAAAACCAGTTAGTAACTACTTGACCTATTAAACTGACTGAAAAATATATTCATTTTATGTTAGACTCGATCACAGACGAAGTAAAAGTCTGTACCTATTTATCAGCCCTTTGCTAAAAGTGCTTGTCATTTGCATTGTAAAGTGTTCATTGCTTTCATAGCTTGCCTTTGTTTGATAGATCCTTGAAGGAATGTACCCATGATTGGTTTCGATTGCCTTTTTGGCAATCTGGGTAAATTACCTCTTGAACTGGAACAGTCTGATCTTTAACGTAGCGTGGAAACTTACTTAAGCAAGTCTGAAACAAGACTGAACTGATTGCATCTTTATCTCGAGAAAGACCTTATTTTCAACGTCATTTGTTTGATGTTTACTGGAGTAACTCTTTAATTATTTCTTAATGTGCCTCATTTTACGCGAATTTATGTTCAACTGTCAAGCGCAGTTTAATTCACGTGGTTTCTTTCGTTGTTATGCCCCCCCCCCCTTAATTTAGGCGTAACCAGTTATAAAGAGTCACAGAGAGATTAAACTGAGTAAAGGGCATGTCTTTACTTAAAATACATTACACCATTTCAGTGAAAAAGAAAAACCTTTTAGAGGAAACGAAATACCAAGGAGGACCATGTGTTAGGCATCACCCACAATTGTATCATGCATTGTCCAAGATCGTTTAATTTTGAAACTCTGACCAAAGTTGAAATTTCAGTTTATCTGAAATCATTTCATTCTTTTTGGACAAAGAATTGTTTTTAACAAGCACTTACTTTATCGAGTGACAACATAGATAGAAACAGCAGTGCTAAATTTTGCTTTAAATGTTAATTTTCCTATCATTAACCTGGAATGATTCGATAAGCTCCTGTTTAATTTACACGTTTAAATGGCCTAATATGGGGACAAAGTGATAAAAAGCAGAGATCGGAAGTTTTAGAACACACGAGCTGTCATTTATTTAGACGCCACTATGTCTTACAAAGTGTCTATTCCCATTAAGACGCATTTTAATGAATTTCTAATGCGTATTTGATGAAAATTGTGTGGGAATTTAGATACCTTAAACGTTTTTTGTGGATTTCAACATCTTTGTGGCACCAGAGAAAATCCACCTTATTTGCGTCACCGTCTGTTGTCCGCCATATTGTAATCGGATCACATGACATTTTGTATTTATGTGACGGTTGACACAACACAAAGCTTCAGACGTCGCTGTAGGGTGCCGAATGGCGTAATTTTACATCCTAATTCTGACACAAGGCGATTGGCCACTACATTCCACGATTGACTGTTTGTTGTCAACTGATGTCTAAAGACCTCCTGACGAGTTGAGCGCCTTTTATTGCTAGAATCTAGCCATCTGGAAGCCAAAGGCTTAAAGAAATGACAATTATGGTATTTAGGAAATAACTTTGTATTCCTTATATATTTGTAGATAATAGATAGTTCTGGAAACTCGTGGTAGAGAGACAGGGGATAAACAACATTTGTTTTTGAGTTTTGTCTTTGGATAAAAAACAAGATAGATTAGATTCAGTTCAGTTATGTATTACACAGTTGGTTTAAGACGCATACAATTTTTGTAAAATACACCCAAATTTGCTTAAAATTAAATCCATTGTTTCATTTTTAGATAAATGTTTTAATCTTCCCCCCCAAAAAAAAATCGATTTGCTTGTTATCATTCTATATAAGCATAATAAAAAGAATGTGTTTTTTTAATTTTCTAGAAAATTACCTTGTAAGTTGAAGTACATATTATTTTTGAGTATGTGCAGTTGATTGTTTTTATGTTGATTGGGCTTGTTTTTAGAATTGTAACAAGTCAATTTGGAGCATTAAAGAGCACACCATAATAATCGAAAAACATTTATAACTTAAAGTTGAACTATAATCGGAAAAGTAACAAAAACAATGATGGGAGCTTAATCTTTTTAACATCATAACTTTTTCATTAAAACCACAATCACGAGCCTCCCATAATATGCCACATATAATTATATGATCTTCAAAATCCATTAAGATAAGAAGGGTTTGAACGAAAACTTACATAGAAAGGAGGCAAATGACAAGAGTGTCAAAGAGGAAGATCCGGGAAACCGTTTTTGCCACAAAAACAGCAGCAACAACAAAATCACAAACACAATTATCATTACCACAAAGTTTGTACAAATAATGTATTATAGATCAGAGTTGATGAGGGTCAAACTTAGGCAGCTCAATTATGTCGTTATTTGTGTGACAAGTTCACATTTCTCACAGTTTGATGGCTGACTTAGTTTGAGATAATAAGCCCTTTTACACAACACGGGGATAATGACCCTTTTACGTCGCTCGTTGTGTTAGTCAGGTCTCTAATTTTGACCGGTGACTCTAATTTTCCTGAAATTAGCTTCTCGTTTCCGGTAAATAGGGTCATTTGGGGGGAATGTCCTGTATAAGTTGACAGTGATAACGGTTTGCCAGATTGGACTTGTAGATTGGAGTCATGTATTTGAATATTTGTCATAGACGTATGATACATATTCACATTATAATAGTAACAAATTATGGCTCATTTTGTTGAGAGTATTGACCAATGGTAGAGGTACTGTGGTTTTGCGGTTGATGTCATGTATGGGCATAGCTCAAAGCACAATCTAGTTCAAAGCGTTCAATTGTTTAATATATAATGAGAAGAGTTCTACGTTTAGAGATATGATATCGTGAATATTTCAAGTATCATTTGGTTATTATCTTTTGCTGGTTATAAATTGTCATCTTTGTTAAAGTCAGAAAACTGATTCATCAATTTGGTAAGAGGTCGGTTGCCATCGATTGCATAATTTCCCACACTAGATTCACCTGCTTGCCTTATGTCATATCTTTCTACCTTCCATACTGTAGATAGAATCTGTTTATTTTGTGAATCTGCAAACATCTCTTTTTTTTCTAACACAGAATCGTTTGTTTTCTCTCGATATCACGCGTGCGAGATGCAACTTGAATAGTTACATCTGTATTTATGGAGAAGACCCTCTTTGTTTTTGGGAAATATTGTCAAAGGAGGCTGTGAGTATTAAGATGGGGATACAGGGAAGCAACAATATTGAACACACTCGAGCTACAAAGATGGCGAAATGAAGGCTAGGCTTCGAATAAATTAATATATAGAAAATTGGTGGAATAAATTTGCAGGTTGACAAAGATTGAACCGGTTGTTTCAAGAAGTGCGTAGAAAATGGACGTCGCGAAGACAAAGGGAGATTGATTGTCATTTTATTGACCAATATGCGACCTCGAGTGACCAATCTGTTCAAATATAACCAATGCTATCGCCAAGTCTCTCGGGCACTTTGATTGGTCAAGATTGGGGAGATCAATCAATCAAGAAGAAACTCATTATCTTGATTGGGTTTGCCTTAATGACCAGATTTTCATCTCTGGCTTTGCTAGATTTGACAATTATATCGCAGCATGTCGGCTGCTATGTGTGCCTTCTAGAATATATTTTGTGATTCCAAAGAATCTGAATTATATAGATAGGTGTTTTAGAAACATTTTATTCTCGAAACTTGTTGGATTTTGCTTCTTTGTAGTTCAATTTAGTCAAATGTTCACAAAACAGTTTTGATATATATTGAAGTAAATAGAGGTTCAGATATGAAGAATTTCAATAGTGAATATCATTTTGGCGTGGGATGATAAATTACTTGATTATGATGATGTTGCAAATACTTAAAAAATCTTTTTTGTGGCTTTTTATTTGTCTACAATTTTCAATTCACTTAAAAATTCTGTATGTATTCTTGTCTATCAGCTGTCTATATAAGAAAATTTATTTCTGTCGTTTTTTTGTTCTAAAAATATTGATTTACTCTGCGTACTCCCCCTTTTTTACCACACATTTCGCCTATTTTTGCATTGAAATCAGAACTCCACCCGACGATAACCTCTGTGTTTCTCATTGTACGCAAGTAATACCTCAAAAACGTGTTTTATCAATGTTATTCAAAGGCACTGTCTCCGAACAAAATGTAGCTTTATACTCCTTGTGGGTTAAGACATAAACAGTTTGGTCAGCACACTGGGGAATACCTCTGCTTTTGATGCTTTTCGATCACTGAAAGAGCAATCGCGCCAATATTTTTTATACGATAATTTACTGAAGCATAGCAGAGATATTGATGGATTGGGTGTGTGTGTGTGCATACGTTGATAAAGACAGATATTTATAGATTTTTGTGGATGAATTGAGACGTATTCAGATTAAAAGAAATTTGAGTATGATACAAAAAATGACTTTTGATTAACCCACCTTAAAGGGAAACACTGCGTTTGGAGGGTCCTCCCTCTCCTCAGTCCCTGGTGGCAATATATTGAAATTGCGTAGCATAAGTATTTGTAAAAAAGAAAATTTCGAAAATTGTTCTTTACAAGTCGAGGAGGACGAGAAAACAGATAAGCTTCAAGTACAAACTCTTAAACGCGTTGAAAGTTTATGATCTATGTCTTTTTTTAATACATGATGTTCTAATCTTTGATTTGTTTAAAAGATCAGAGGATGCAATTTTGATAAAAAAAACTTTGTCTACAAATTTAAATTAACTTAAAAATTCGATCCGTATCGTCTGTCAGCTGTCTACATAAGAAAATTTATGTCTGCCGTTATTTCTGTTCTAAAAATGTTTATTTACTCTGCGTATTCCCCATTTTAACAACATCATTTTATATCTTTATTGAATAGATTAGGTTGTTATTTTTAATTTGTTTAAAAGATCAGAGCGATTCACGTTTGATAAAATGCATTTTGTAAGTGTTGTTTGCAGTTAGTTTGTGATGAATGTGTATGTGTGATTATTACTTGACGTTATAAAAGAATTATTATAATTCTTAATTATATAGTATATATATGATATCATATTTTTTAAATGTATCCGTACGTTTGTTCATGCGTCTACGTGTATGTTTGTGTGTGTGTATGCGTTGGTTATAGAGTGTGTGTCTGTGCGTGCGCACGTATCTATGTGTATTTCCTGAGTGTGAACAACTCCTGACACTCCACAGGGAGGACATTAATATTAGTTTAAGACAAACACAGCTTGCTCTGCTTCTGGTTCACAATGCGATGATGACGTTACAGGCATCAGCATTCAGTATCGGTTACTTATGCTTTTTATTTATATATATGATAATGTGGCCATTTGGTGAATACAATTAAAGTTGATCCGAAGGATGTGTGTTCTTTTACATATAACATATTTATGTGAATTATTTATGTGTGTGCTTGTACGTATTGTATTGCACACGTGTATGCTTGAATATATTATGTATGTGGTTATATCTATTAATATATGTGCTATTATGTATGTACGTATATGGATATCTATTTATAAAATGTGTTAAACGTACTTAATTATGTGATTTTATCATGTGTTATCCATTGATAATTGAGGTATTCACGTGTTGCACCAACAGGTCATAATTTGTATTTGATCAACTTCCTTTTTACGCTCCAAGACGGCACGCGAAACGCAGCGTGAGTGAGAAATAGACCAGAACGAAAACATTATTTCCATGTGGAATTTCTTTCAGCTAAGATAAAAACGCCGGAGGGTAGATGATGCAAACATGATGCCATTCATGTTTTTGTCATGGTTTTAGCATTTTTGCTAATATTTACCCACACAGAACGACATTTTTACCCTAATGAAATCCAAGTATTTTGTGGGTGTTAGATTCTTGTGACCTCATTACTTCTGTTACAGCTTTTGCTAATTTTAACTTAAATTAACACCTATGTCTAGACGTTGATGTGTAAATTAGTCCCAGTTTAGATCATGTATAAGGTTGAATGTAGGTCAAGTTGGATCTAGGTATGAATGTATTTAAAGTATTGAGGTAGAGAAAGAGAGAAATATATATATATATAGAGAGACATAGAGAGGAGAATATAGGTATAAACATCAAGATTACAGAGGAAAAGAGCAATCCATATTTTAACACCTCATTTAGAGACTGCTAAATGAAGTCGAATGGCAGGATTGCGGCGCTGTTGAAACTGTGAAAACTATTAAAATGAAAACGTGAAAAAGGGAAAGAAAAAACGACCATTAAATTAACATTGTTATTGTTTCAAAAAAAGAAAGAAAAGCTTAAGCTTAGCTCTTAGGGATTCCTTCCTGTAACATTGATTGATTATTTCCGGATCCGGTATTTGCGCGTGTCCTTCACATGACAAAGGGGGTGAGGGCGAAATGAGAGTATGTGATTATAATATTTATTTATTCATGGATGGGTGTATGGACGGGTTGATGGATGGATATACTTACTTCATGGGAATGCTTTTATAGGCAATGGTCCAATAATGTGTACTGTATACTGTTGGCTAGTGACTTTTGTTTGATTTCAGTTAATTCTTTTGCTATTACGTGTGTATCTGGTGTTGGTTAAGTCCTAATTGGTCTGTTTAAGGGAGAGAATTATTGCAAATGCATTTTGTAATTGATGTGTAATGATTAGTCATCAGATAATGATATTTAGTGACAATTTGATACCGCTATGTGAAATACTATTTGTTTGAGAAGATAATGATAATCAGTGAGATAATAAGAAGGTTAGAATCAGGGAATTAGAGCCGGAGCCGTGGAAAAAGAGCCGAGAGGTTTTCAACTGGATCCGGAGCCACTTTTCAACCTGCGGCTCCGGCTCAAGGCTATTCAAAGAATAATATGATAACTGTTTAAAGAATAATACTAAAAATGATGAAAACTGCATAAAACTTAATATAAATAATGTGATTTTATTATCTATATGATATTGAATTATAAAACAGATAATGTAAGGCTTTTTATTTTAATAATTGTGTTACCACTTATAGGTAAATGGTCGATCTGTAAAGTCTCGCTCGCGAAAATCATATCGGTTCGCGAAAATCATATTGGCTCGCGAAACTCATCTCACTGCACAAAATTTGCCGAAGTCGGAGCTGGAGCCGGTGCCGAAATATTTGAAAATGTTGGAGCCGGAGCCGCAACATTTGAGGTGCGGCTCCGATTTCCTGGTTAGATTGGAGCCGTCGTTGATGTTACCTACCAAGCGTCGATGGAGACGTTAGAACCCTATCAAAGAGTACATAAACCTTGAAACAGTTAAAGCAATATATTTAACAGTAGACAACATTTCAATACATAAATGTTGTAGGTTCTGGCACAGCATAAACCTATTTGAATGTATAATGGACATACGTCTTAAAATTGCCAACAAACATACAGTTCTTTTTATCTTCTTGTGATTTTTTTTTTAAACAAACCTTATCATCTACTTATCAACGTTGTTCAGTTGATCTATGACCTTTTCTCACACTGTTCCCCCCCCCCTCTTTTTTTTCTTTCTTTTACATGCAAGTGACTTCTCTTAGCATTTTATGTTATTTTCTATCCCAGGGGACACCTGCATCCTAATAAACCAAAATCATGGCTGTATTCATGATGTTACAATATGTTTAACTGACGCCCGAGGCATCGTAGCTCACATCTATTTCACACACATCATAGGATGAAGTTCCCATTTTTCACCTTAAATATACCAATTACTCACACTCGAGCCATTCACTGATAACATGATATCACTATTATTGGTCCGGAACTGTGGTAGTTTAAAGCAAGAGCAGTGGATGTCGTGATCCCAGATTTTGTTTTATGCGTTGCTGGCAATATAACTTTGATATGTAGTTATAGAACTCCTCGAGAGACGTTTAATGCTGTCCATCAATTTGAGTTTTAGGTTTGTATTCCTCCGTTGATGGCATTAATTGTAAAAACAGCCTTTTTGACACAAAGGTGATATTCAAACAGTAATAAATGAGAGAAAACTGGTGTACAGGCTGTATGGTAAAGACTTTTTCAACTTTTGAACGGCAGCATTTCACAAATAAGTCAATGGAATTCAAACACATTTTATTGAGTAATTTGAGTAATAAATATCCTTCTATAAAGTGAGCACATATCGTCAAATTTTCTACGAGGTCTGCAAAATTAATTTGCTTGTGATTTTAAGGCAAATATTGTTTATACATTGACTCCCATATGAAATCTGTATAATAATAATAATTAAAGAAAACTGAATTAGAATGTTTCTTCCGATTTTTTCATAAAAGTATTACATAATAGTATAGAATTTATTCATATTATATTCTTGATCCTTTGCAATTTGAGAAAATAATTTTTACGTGATGCACATCGCAATGTTTATGACTAAGTAACGAATATATTATAAAAAACTTGATGACCAACGCATTTCTCACATATATATGCAGTTTGACAATAATGAACCTGGATGTGAGGAATGCGTTGGTCATCAAGTTCGTGTTCAGTGACTTCCCTAGTACTATTATATGAGAGATGTATCTACTATAAGATTGTGTCAGTCTTTGACCTTGTCAGGGTACATTCATATGAGAATATCCGATGTCTCATCGTCTTACACTTGCTCAGTAGTAAATCTTCTATGTAAGAATAGCTGTATAAAGCTTCAATTAAAATGATTTTGGAATCAGTGTAAGCCAATTTTATTTTTATCTTTCTCTCCCTAATCATCGAATTTATGGTTTTATGATGTACCCTGTCTACAAAAATCGCTCTAAACGGATAATGTCAATCTAAAATAAAAAGTATGAATATAACAATTTTTTTTTATCAACTTTGCCACGTGGTTTAGAAATGTATTATTGTGTTTTATATCCATGTCATTTTATGTTGGAATTGTTAATTGTTCACGTTATTGCACGTGGTGTATCTGACAACTGTATGACATGTACGTACTTATTACCAGCTGTTAACATATAGCAGGGTCTCTATTTCTCATAACATTCCCCCGGAGACTCTCAACATTGTGAAGACATTTGTATTTGTATCGATCTTGAAATCGACAAGACACATCTAAACCCCAGATGTGATTATGCAGCTACTCGTTTGAGGATTCCACAAGTTGCACCAAATGACATAGGGGCAAAACGCGGACATTTCATCGAAACTGCTAGTAATTATTGGGATCGGTCGCTCGCTCGCAGGATATCAACGATTTTAGGATAAATTGCATCAAATGCCAAGAGATGTGCAATGCGCTGGCTTCTCATCGAAACTCCTTAAAATCAAGGGTACCGGTCCCTCGCTGGATACCAACTATTTTAGGTAGTGTTGAAGTCGGTCCACCTCTTCATGATCATTCGATGGTCTCGATTTTATGAAGAAACTCGAGTCAATTTTC
>JAUUEB010485834.1:0-10908 GCA_032362205.1 Clione limacina | reverse complement strand
AAGAAATGAGAACGGAGACAACTTAATACATTCACAGAAGTTATGTACTCTGTGACCACAACGAAGACAATTTGTATTAACGCATTGACTATATAATATATTTATTTTTTGGTATAAAACTCTTTTGATAATCCTGAGGCAACTTGATATAAACCAGTGTATAAATATATGGCAACTCAAACTCGAAAGGAATTTGACTTGTACCTCAGCACTGGCACTCAACTCTCGTTAGTTTTCTTTAATTTGCTCATACGGTTTAGTTTTATTATATCAATAGACACGTATCACTTAAATCACAGAAGCAATATAATCGTGTTGTTTCTGGATTCATAGTCTTGTTCCTTATAGGAATTTTGGACAACCAGGTTTAATTAGTTTACTTGCGTTGATAGAGGTATTTTCTGAGTTGATATCACAATTTGAGTTGTTTTGATACTTAGTTGAAATAATGTAAACGGCATAAACAGGAAGGTCTCCTATTAGATCTTAGCTATAATATTGAAATATGTATTGACCACTTTCATTGAGAAAATCAAGACTACTTAATATATTTCAATTCATGTCGACTCCTGATATAATTTGAATTTCATAGGATGAATCGTCATACTGCTGCAGAGACAAAAGATAGAATTTGTTCGTTTTCGTTTAAAAAATAACAGATTCAGATAAGAGATGACGATCGTAGGATAATTCACCAACAATGAGTGGCAAATACTTTGGGTTGCAAGCACACATTTGGTAACAGAATCTTTTTACCGACTGCATTCTTTGCTTTAAGCTTTCCTTCAACATGATCCACGATTCTACTCTTGACAATATTTCTGCTCGTTCAATGTCATGAGTTTTCTAAACAGTCTACTGGTTTTCCAGTAAATCAACTCAGAAAAATAGATATAGTGTAAAGCAAATTACAGAAAACCTGTAAAGCACAATAATGAATTGGAACGAAGTCGTTAAGCTATTATTATTATTGAATATATATTTCGCCAGGTTAATACATGCATTTGAGGACTACGGCGAGAAATGGGAGATCAACATTTGTCTCGAAATGTGGCCAGTGTACAAAAAAGATCCACAAAGAAAGAAACTCTGAAGTGAAGCTCGACGATGGCAATCCTTAAGATACTACTTTTTAGAAAGGTAAAATTTATGTGTAAGGGTGTTACCACGTCTATCACTTATTAATATCATATTTGGAAAGGCTGAGGGATGCAAAAGAGAGGCTAGTGAACCAACTTTGAAACAAACAATAATCTGAATCCAAAATCTAAATCTGAAACACTACCCAAAATACCGCGGGTCAGACATTTATGAACAGTTTTTTTGCTGAAATCCATGTTTAATTAGCACATTATCATTAAAAAAGTTTTGTTTAACAAACAACTTAAGAATAACTTAACAGAAGTACACGATATGTTTAATCATATCTGTGCATAACAAAACAAGACCAAATCCCAAAAAAATATAACAAAAGCCTATATAACAAAAGCCTATTCCTTATCCTGGTTTTTTGACGTAGTAAATGTTCATTTTAAACTTGCTGCACTTGTTTATGTATCCCTCTGTTTTCGTGAATAAAAATACCAATAAAAAGTAATACTTGGGCGGAATGTATTTTTTGTAGCGGAATTGATTGTGTCAAACAACAGCTGATGGCTGGGTCGGATAAATAACGTTTATCTAATTTCATCTAACCACAACCTTATTAAGATTTCTTTAAAATTTGGTGCACTTTAGGGATAGCTATCTCAAGAGATTTGTTTTGAAAATAAATCAATAGCCGGTAGACACGACTAGTGAGAAAATCTAAACTCAGACTTGAAAATATGAAACTTTAAATAGGACCTGCAAAATATGAGTCTCTATACTGGCGGATTGCCTCAGTAGTACAAAAGAAATATAACATTACATTAAAAGAGTAGCTTGTATTTCTATACCAAGATGTGTGTTTTATCAATGTAACTTAACGTTAATATCTTAATAACGCCTTTGTCATTTGTGAAATGTGTGTCAAAATAATCTTTCAACTAACCCGCTATGACTTTCAAATAAAAACATGATGACTTTATGCATGATTCGATTGGTCGAAGTGTAGTGGACCTTCAGCGCTACCTTCGATTAGAATTTGAATTTTGACTACATATGTACACACAATTATGGGTCAATGGCACCATACGGACTTTGTTCTTGTTGTTTCATTGTTGTTTATGATTTACCTTTTATTAATGACAGGAAGTTATTTAGTGCAACATTACCTTCGTTGTCACCCATACCCTTTGTGTCCCCTCCTGTATTATGTTTGCCATATCTGTTGAGTAGCTAAAGCATGTTAATGACAATAATTTACAGAATTTTGTTTAGACATTATGTTTCACCTTCAATTGCACCCGTTATCATATACACGCAGAGTTTACTAGAATAAACTCACTTTACAGGAATAGTTTAGCTTCAAGTGCCTTATTAACTTGGGGTCTTTTCTATCACTTATATGATTTTTTCTTATAAAGAGTACTGTCTTTTGAAGTAACTCTATGTCTATTATTTTAACTATTTACAACAAGAAATATTTATTATATTACATTTTTCTACACATTTTCTTTTCTTTTTTCTTTTTTATTTGTCTAAAGAAGGGTATTCACCCGAAACTGTTGATTAATTACTTTGTATTGTTTACCTTCATTACTCTGAAAATGATTTTTATATATCAATAAATACGACATTCTTTAAGCCTAGATAGGTACAGGTTAGTTGTTGAATGAATCTTTTACAAGAAAGATTCAATACACATATTTTCTTTAATTCATTCATATGTTATAGTTTTATAATATAAATAAATACGTATCGCTTAAATCACAGAAGTAATATTTCATGTTTTCTGGATTCATGATTATGTGCCTTATTATAATTTTTGACAACCAAGTTTAATTAGTTTACTTGCGTTGAGCAAGGTCTTTTTAGTTGATATCACAATTTTGACTTGTTTTGATACTTAGTTGACCCATGATATTACTTTATTGATTTTTCCAGTCAGATTTTAATTTAAACTCAGTGTGTCATTATCTCAAAGGTAGACATGCAAGAGGCATAGCCTGTCGAAAGGTGGAAACGGATTCAAAAGAAAGGTCTCGGTGTCTTACCTATCTTCTACTAATCATAGCTATAATGTATTGACTTCTATTATTAAGTAAATCAAGACTACTGAATATAGTTTATTTTTTCTCGACTCTACTCCTGATATAACTTTGCATTTTATTAGAATGAATTGTCAAATTGCTGCAGAGACCAGAAACAGTTTTTGATCTTTTTCGCTTAAAAACATCAGATTAAGATGTCATTAGATGATCAATGAAAAACAAGAAAATAAGGAAAATTAAAATGAGTGACAGTTACTCGGAATTGCAAGGAAAAATAAGGAAATGAATCCTCTTGCCGACTGCATTCTTTAGTTTAAGCTTTCCTTCTTCCTGATCGACAATTCTGCTGTTGACAACAAAATGTGTTCTAGTCATTTGCTGGTTTTCTAGTACATCAAATCATTAAAAAAAAATTTGATTTAAAAAAAATTACAGAAAGAATAATGAATTGGAACGAAGCCGTTAATCTCTCAATAGTATTGAATGAATATTCAGCCAGATTAATACTTGGATTAGAGGACTTTTGGGAGAAATATTAACATTGGTCTTGGAATTTAGACAAATTGTGTAAAAAAGATACACAAAGAAAGAAACACTTGAGTGAATCTCTTGGGTGGCAATCTTCAGATACTATTTTTTCAGGAAGAAAGACTTTCTTTGTCACGGTATTCCCACGTTTAACACTCATTAATAGCGCATACGGAAAAATCGGAAGCACAGTGATATGGTCTCTGGAAAATTTGACTACCTTTAATAAATGCCATTTGCAAACTGTGACCAACCCAGGGATGTGCAACAAATAGGCTAATGAAACACCCTGGGAACAAAACAAATCTTAATCCGAAATCTGTTTCTGAAACACTACACAGAATCTCATGAGCAGAGTGCTCTGATATACATGTTCATTTAGAACATTATCATAATATAGTAGAGTGATAAAACAACCAAATAATAGCTTAATACGATTGTATGTTTTTTTTAATGAAAGATGTACAAAGGTAACGACAATACCAAATTATAAGTATGACAAAAGCTTATTTCTTAGCGTTTTCTTTAAAAACGTAACAAATGTTCTTTTAAACTTATTGCACTTGTAAATGTATTCCTCAGTTCTCATGAATATAAATTAAAGTTTTACTTTGGCGGCAATGAATGTGTCTGAGCGGAATTGTAGTGTCACAGAACCTTTGATGGTTTGGTCGAGTACAAAAAGTTTATTTTGTTTCATCTCACCAGAACTCTCTTTAGATTTCTTTAAAGATTGATACAAATTGGGATAGCTATCTTAAGAGATTTGATTTTGTAAACAAATCAATAGACTGTAGGCACGCTTAGTTAGAAATATCTATTTAAGATTTTTAAGAGAGAATTTAAGTTTATGACTTGAAAACATTACGTAACTTCAAATTAATATGACCTGCACAAGAAACAAACAGTATTTTGTGACATGTATTATTTGAGAGGTAGTTCATCAATAAGAAATATCTTTCGGTCTAAAACAAGCCTCCTTATCCTAGATGCCTGCATACATAAATATCCATTCAACTAAATTTGATTAAATATATGTTCCATATCAATCTCTAACCGGTTTGATTGCTTTAGAAAGAAAAGAAACGTATCATCAAATCATTAGAGGAGCTTGAAACTTTTTGAGAGGGAATATATTTTTAACTTTCTCAAAACACTTATAACCAGTTAGACTTAAACATGTGATTTGCATTATCAAAAGCCAGATCGATTTTATTTTTTTCAAAAAAAGCAGCACTTTAGTAGCCAGACAAAAACGTAAAGGATGTCTGGACCGGAAATGTCAATACACCGGTAACCACCAAAGACTTTTAAGATATCTCACGGGATCTCTGGATCCGCATCTTGCAACACGAATAATTTTTTAAAATCACATGTTTCCATGTGGGAGCTTAAAAAACAATGATGGGCGGAAATTGATAAGTGCAATATTTTTGAATTGATTTTGACGAGTTGATAACATTAAAACGGCTTTTGTATGAGTTGAACTCAATTATGTTCATATGATGGCCTTGTGTGATAAACGTGTTGAGGTCTGGATGTTTTTAATACGGATGATATCTTACATTGTTACCCGAAACCTTGTGTTTATCAAGTCGAGGGTTATGAGCCCCCTATTTATCCCTCTGTCTGGCTATCTCATGGCACAATAATTATGAAAATCAATAACTATTTACGTGAAAAATAGTTTAAATAATAAAATAATGAAATATGCTTATGATTTATAAATTTTCTCTCTGTAAACACTATTTTATAGCATAATCATATCAAGTAAGAAGTGATTTGAATAGTCTTATGAACATTGGAGTATTATCGGTACTTTCTATGAATCTTTGACCTTCTGAAAATGGTTGCATCTTCAAGATAAATTAAAAGATTGTCAATTTACATTAGTACCTTTCAGTCTAGCTCGTTTATCTTGCTCAACCAACATGAAATCCCCTCACTAATGCAGACCTTCTTGCCTCCCCTGCGCGAACAAGCTTTGGCAACGACACATTTATTTACCCGCCGATTTTATATTGAACTGCTGCTGTTGTCGATAAACAGATCAGTTGATTGTATTGAAGCGCGGCTGTTTGTGAGTGGCACATTTTAGAGATGTTTGTACATAAAGTTGACTACTCTATGAGAGGAACAGTTCCCTACAATTTGTGTTTCTATCCCAGTTATGCTGATGAAATGAAGCTAATGGTGAAGTGGTTTCACGGGGTTTAAAACAGAGAAAAAACGATAAATGAAATTCATGACCACTGAACTGATATATTAAAATCTTGAAACATAAATATTGGAAAAATAAATGTAATATCTCAAGGGTAGAGGGGTAGTAAAATTGTTCAAAATCTACTCCAACAATTAATTGTTTATTCAAAGCCTCTCCAGTACAAAATGGACTGGTAATATGATGTTACTAGAGACTTCGTCGTTTGTGTCGCTAGTCTCCCTATTCTCTCAAATGTACATATTCAAAAGCAACTAAGAAAGAACGCAATATTCAGTAAATGAAAAGAAATGATTAAGTTAATTTTTATTATAGGAATGTTCAACTAAAAGGGGACAACAAAAGACATATTCACACAGTCTACGTATACAATCAGTGTTACCAACTGATACTAAAAAAATATACTTACGACACAAAAGTGAAGGGAACCTACAAATTTAGGGAGGGGTTGAAAATCTTGAAAGCTTAAGTGCCGGTGTCTTTTGTTGTGTCCTGATTTTTTTCACTTTCTTACCGTAAAGGTTTCGCCAGGTTTTGTGTGTGGGGTATGTTTATCATCCTTTCTTTAGGTCTTAGACATGACGCCCTTGTGTTTTATCAAAAGAAGGAAACAAATCACGAATTTGCGTGGTCTTCATAAACAAATTGAAATAAATGCTACAATGATCAAGACATGATTTCTGTATCCCCGGTCAAATTATTTATTCTGATCACCAATGCATAAAATGTTGGTTATAAGTAACCAGTTATATGACACACGTTCGGAACTACATAACGAGGACTACGTTAAATGGTGCACCATTTAATTTCGTCAATTGTTTTTCAAAAAGGCTACACCAAGCAAATGTCAGTAATATGTCCAGCGGTCGTTCCAGAGATATGCCAAAAATAGTAATTGCTTGCTCTTCTAGTTTCCACTACATGTATCTACATCAATGACAGCATTATAATATAGAAATAAACTCAATGTCAATGAACAAAGGTAGCGTCTGAAAAAACATGTTTAAAGCAATGTTTATTTTCTTGCACAACTCTAACTGTTTTTTAAAACAACTTATGCCTGAAGTCACATACATATTACTTTCATGAAGTCAATGCCCCGCCCTCCTCACATACATATTACTTTCATGAAGTCAATGCTCCGCTATCCCCACTTACACATTACTTTCATGAAGTCAATGCCCAACCCTCCTCACATACACATGACTTTCATGAATGACATGCAAGGTCACCTGGCCGACAGGAACCACCCTTCTCATGTCGTCAATCAGGGCCCCAACAGAGCTACATTTAGAACTGCTCAGAACAGAGTGTTACAGTGCCTTCGTATATTTGCTTCTAGATTTGTATTATGTCCTTTTGTCCTATTGAACAAAGTTACGATTTTGTTTGTCCACTACTTTACATCTTATTTACATTAGTTTGTCATCATTTGTTTAAATATTACTATGTGTTTTATGTGATTTTGCATTGTTTGTGTTTGTCTTGAGGAAGGGTATTTACCCGAAACTGTCGACTTTGTTTTGTATTGTCCTATTAAATGGTGGTTAAATGACTTGATCGTTACTTTTTATAATTTATTTAATTTGCAAAGTATGGTAGGTATTTAAGGTCCCAAAAAACACTTGTAAAGTAAAATTAGCGACGGTGTTCCCAATATTTTAAGTACTATCATACAAAAGATGAGAGGAGTATTACTCCTCGTACATCCTAGCCAATTTCACTATACAGACACTGGATCGACCGGTCTTAGCACGAATTTTTAAATGCCAGGCAACATGCTCTATCTTTGCAAAAAATCAAATCTGATATGACCTGGCCGAGAAAAGTGCTAATTTTAGTTCAAAATGCGTTAAACATACAAATTAGAACATAGTCAAAATGGCGGATTTAACCGGCTTTTGAGTCATTGACTATGTTTGTTCGCTATTATCTCCGAACCAAATAAAAGACAGCTCGAGAGTTTATAAATACGGTTGTATTTACTTGTATTTAAAACGTGGTTGAACAACATCAAAGAAAAGTCAATGAGATGAAAAAGAAAATTAACCCTTTTTCTTGTAGTCAATGCAGCTCGTTTTGATGTATTTAACGTTTTTCGGTAACGGTAACTCTCTGCTAAATCGACAAGATATATTTCTGTTTTTATAAACGAAGTGGAAGTTATAGAAAGTGACGTGCCGGAAAATGAAAGAGATGAAAATAAATATGACAACTTGTAGTTAATCACCCCAAAAACCAAAAATAAAAACTGAATTAATTGGCAAAAGAAATAAGTTGCTGATAAGGCCAATCAATCGCTTAAAATAATATTGTCTGATGTCGGCAAACAATGAGATGTCAAAATACAAATTACTGGCTTAGTCTTCGATTGGATGACATTTATTGTTGCTACTTGTCTCCCTTGGTAGGTCACGTCTGTAAATACTGAAGAAAAATAACACGTGCTTTTCTTATACGTCTGATGTGGCAATTTGTATAATTCAACGACAATTTCCGATAACATTGGAAAAACTAGCATTATAATGTAGTGATGATGAGAATTCAGAATGGCGAACCATGATACAGTAGATACAAGTGTTGTAACTAGTTAAAATCATAACGTATCTCAACTTATAAAATAAGTAAAGGATCGTTATATTTAGATCAAGAAAACAATGTGAAACATTGCCTGAGTTATGGCCTTTATTGAGTTATTTGCTATGTTATGTTCTTTGTTGATTTTTCGAACACGCTGTGTTTCTTCATTAAAGTTTTAAATTACCCGTTTGTGACTTCAGTTATATCATCATTCTTTACAATATTGGCTTCTTCAAGAAAATAATAAATCTAAAGCCTTTAATGACATGATTTCAGGCGGCTTATTTGGCTCATTCATTCAAAGAGACAAGTTTAAAATGTCAAGCATTACTCTCATTGGTCCCGTTAGATTTGAATGACACGAGCTTCACATCTTAGTGTCTTAGAATTCGTGATCTGATAGCAGAGGTAGGCATGAGTACTGAGATTCAGTACTCGAGTAGAGTAGAGTATTGTGGATTTTTTTCGAGTAGAGTAGAGTAGAGTACTGAAATGCTCGAGTAGTACTTGAGTATTTCCCTCTGAGTAGCGATAGTATTCATAAACAGTTTCTTTGGGATCATTTGCAGCATTATAGTTTTCATATATGTATTCACTCTTTACAAACACACTTTATTACATCATGTCTGCATCATTTCTCGGTTTGTAAACTTCTGTTTTTATATTTTAACAACTCCTTTAGTTACCTATTGTTTTTCATTGGCCAAGGGAATGGAAATAATTAAAAACAGAAATCAATGTTTTATATGTCTATTTTCTTAAATGTGAGTTTATATAATCACTGTCTGCCTCAAGGAAAAACCAATATTATCGGTACTAGTAATACATCAGAGTACCTCCATGTGAAATCAACTGATAAATGCATATTTCCCTTGAGACATTGTTGAGCCAAGGGGAGTAACTATTAAGCCAGGGGAAGTAACACTTAATCCCGTGAATGAGAGTTGCCAACACTCCCGAGGCGAAAGTCCTAAACGGGTTTGTAATTTTGAAGTCATTTTCTGCTGTAAGAATTTTACAGTCGACTGATTTAAGAAGATCTTCTTCTTTAGGTGGTTGTCTATCATGTACTTAGGGTGAAATAATTATAGCAAACATTGACATTTTAAAACTATGAAACGTCCTGTACGTGGTTGTTTATGGAGCGTTTGCGGAGACAAATAAAACTAAAACTTTAGACAGTCGCGTAGTCAGGGAAACATGAGGGAACTTCCCCATTTGAGTTCAAAATGCTCTATATTTGCACCATTTTAACACAACTCTAAACTGTCGGTCGCTTCGCGGTCATTGATTTGAAACAAACCAATTTTGTCCACTCCTTCTTAAAATCATGGCTACGCGCCTGTCTGTCACCCAAGTTTGTGAGCTAATGTCGGCTGGTTTACATTGTTTCCAGCATTTTACTATCTTCCGACCTTTTTAGTTTTGAGTATCATGATCTTAGCGTAGCGTAGCTAGGGGGACATAGGGGAATTTCAGTTCCTCATATGAGTCAAAAAGTATCTAGAATTGCACTTTTAACACATTTTCAAATTCCGGCCGTTGTTTTGACACAACAATTTTGGGACTCCCCTTTTTCAAAATCCTTGCTACGCGCCTGGACCACTTCGCGTCTTCCTTTCTTACATTCTTTCTTCTTTCAATATTTAAGTGCGTATAGTTTTTGTGACAATCGGATGTCTTGTACGACGCTTTGGTTTAGTAAGATTACAATGTGTGCCAGAGTGTTCCTGTGTCACTTTGATGGATAGGTTTGGAGGTTTGAACCAAAAACCCCTTGTGTAACAATCGAAGACGTTACCAAGACAACCACTGCGCCCACTGGTGAATGTTTGATGAAGTGTGTTTAATATAGCAGCAAATAAACTTAACTTTCAGGATCTGTTCGACTATCATGGAGTTCATGTCTTTGATCATTTATTAAGTCAGGCTTACAATAAGAAGACTCATTATTTTATGTCGTTCTGACAGACTGCATTAAGAAATTTCAAACAACTTTAAATCTTATCAAAATATCTGAATTATGTTTACATCAAACTAGGTTGAGTCAGTTGATATCATGATGACCAGGACCGTAATGACATTATACAGATTGTCTGAGATAAAGTCGTTAAAACTGACATACCATGTTGCTATGAGACGACTTAAAAGCAGCAGTCATATTTGTAAACCTCTTCAGCTAAAGGTTGAGTTGGTTGACATTTTAAGGATTGAATGTTTGGAGATATCAATTGGCATTGGTATTTTGTAAATATGCCACCTTTTTCGGTGACGGTTTCGCATCCCCGGGAATAAAGCAGAATTTTTTTCCACGCACACAATTATATCGTGAAGTGGTATATTTTCATCTTGTTTGTCTGTCTGTCTCTGTGTGTGTCTGTCTGTTAACGCGATAACTTGAGTAATTTTGTTTGGATCTCTTTCATATTTCGAAGGATGATATAG
>JAUUEB010485823.1:0-10908 GCA_032362205.1 Clione limacina | reverse complement strand
TCTCTCTCTCTCTCTCTCTCTCTCTCTCTCTCTCTCTCTCTCTCTCTCTCTCTCTCTCTCTCTCTCTCTCTTTCTTATATTTTTATTTATTTTCCTCTTCTCTTTTTACATTTTTTAATTGTTCAGGCCTATGGTTAATCTGGGCATGACAATATGTTATATGGACGCTTCCTAAATGCGAACATACCAGAAAAAGAGGATTATATTGGTGACAAAAATCATTACAAGGCTTCAGAGCGAACGGGTTGAAAAATACCAATAGTCATATTTAAGACATGGTATCGCAATGATAATCCTAATCAAAAATAAGTTGGTTATACTATTCTCACAACGGCATAACATGTGCATTTACACAGTGAATATACACCATAGACTTTCTATCAATATTATAGTGATAATACTTTCATTACCTTAATATTGTAATAATAATATTAAAACACTTGCGGTTTATTAAAATATACATCCTTTTTAAATATGTTTTTACTTGCTAAATGCGTCATCCCTTTTTTGTGCCTACATAAAAGGAAAAGCTGTCTTCATGAATTATTCCTAAAATTTAGTTTGATCGATACAGTGTCAAACACATCGATCAAGTGAAAACAGCAAACTCTATCGTTCAAAATGGTTCTTGCATTCTAAGTCAGTATCGATAACTCATTCTGCTCGTTCATAATCGATGGCTAATTCTTGACCGATATCATATGTCACATGTCATAGTTTTGTGCAAAGAGGCAGCGATGTGGTGGTTATCCCAACAGGCACATCTCGTTGAATCAATGACTTTTTGAACCTTTAGACCAGCATCGCCAAAAGCAGATTGAGTTAGCACCACACATGAATCCCTTCGATCTTTTCTAGAAAGTATGGACGATGAGACAGGGTTATGGATTTGAGTAATTTTTGTCTTGGGAATATTGATTGTGTGTCAGTGTATCGTGGTTTTTACAGCTATCAACGTTGCCAAGATTGAAAACCAAAACATTCCCCGTCACATGACCAGACGAGAATGTTGGTCAGGCATGGGAACTGAATCCTGCAAGTACTCATTACAATAATGTTTCCATAGAGATCATAATTTATTATCCCCGTTGTCTCAATCATGAATAATTGATAAATTACATTAATTACACATACATTCCTACACATATCCTACAGTATTCATATCTAAGTACAGTACACCGAGGCAAAGGTATATGAACATCGTCATAGTATGAACAATATTTACTGTAACAATGATTATTTAATAACTAGAAATGTACAAATAATTTCAAGAGTTTGGTATTTCTGTGAAAACCAGGTACAACAAAAACAAATAATAACAATAATATAAAGAATATTCAAACATGATAATCTATACAGCCATTTATAACTTTTGCTAGTATGTTGGAACAGTTGCACTTATTATAGGTAATCACATAGCAGGCTGTCTGTCTGACTATTTTAGATGGTCTGTCGGACCTTGCAAGTTGGTACATCGGAATTTTCTCAGGGGTCATTCGGACCTCTTCGGGGGTTATGTCGGATTATGAAAGTCTTGGTGCCTACTTGGTATCAGACTATTAAAAGGGGGCTTTTGAATATGCGTTTGATTTTGTCGGACTATTCTAGGGGTTATGCTGGTATATTGTACATAATTAGTTCCAGAATAAATCAATACAATGTCTTAAATGGAAATGAATTCATTATCTGTTCAAATTCCGATAATTAAACAGATAAATTTCTTTTTAATTTGTCTTTTATTAACCACTGGTGTGTTTTCAATGTTTTCTAAAGTCATAAAGATAGTTTTCGGCTTTGGATTTGACTATCTTTGCAATGCCAGTTTAATATAAGCTCTGCGACAAAATATTTAGTTAAACTTGTGAAACTTATCAATATTTTCTTGCAAAACATCAACAAGCAATCTTTTTTCTTATTTTGAGAAACAGACCGACAGACACCTTAGTGATTCTTACGCTTGCTTTCGGCTGGAATAAGGAAACATTTCTTCTAATATAAACTTAACGTACTACACGAATCTTCCTTTAAACAGTTTGATTTGCTCTACGCTAATATCACGATGGAAATCTTAAATAGTAAATCTGAAAATCTTGTATATTTCATATATCTTGATCATATAAATCTACATATCATGTAAAAGCCATATGTATGTGCGCATGTAAAGCATCAAACCAACACACAACATATACATGCATATGCAAGACAATAATGACTTCAAAATCATCGCAGGACGATACTTATTCTTATCAAGTTTGCCTCCTTTTATAAAAAGGTTGATGCATGCCAAGTTATTAAACAATTGTAATTTTAGAATTCAAAATTTGTATCTTTAATCCAATCAACCCCTTTTTCCTTTTTAAATAGACATAAGTCTTAGACCTAATGATATATCGCAAAAAAACTTATGTATGAAAGGTTTCACAACCGTTTCACGACTGTGAGTTTTCTAAAATCAACCCTTGTACTACCCTCTTCTACTTTTAATGACTAGAATTGCAATTTTGCAAAAAGTTAACGACATATTCTACAGCAACTGTCCCTGAATTTCCCTTAACAGTTAACCTAAATAGTTAACCAATCTATCAACAACTAATATTTATATCACATTAACGCACAACCAGAACTTTCACAGCTCAAAGCTTTCTGTGGCATATCATTTGAGGCAAAGGCATCAGTTAAGATTATCACTTTTGTCAACCAAACGAGAATCGCAACATTTATAACCAAACATGCATGTATTTAGGGCGGAGCTTCACTGTACATTTCACACACACACTTACAGACAGACATACATATACTCATTCTTAAATAAATGGACAAAAGATACCCCATGCCACTCTTTCACACACCAACCAAACGTAACAATATAAATATTCATCTATGTGTACTCACTGTTTCATAAATAGAAGTAATAATTGATCAACAACAGAGTATAAATTAACAAGTTGCGCACATTCAATAGAAAATGAACAATAAGCGAATGATACAACCATGTCCATCGTATTGGTACTCGTCAAATAATGAGATGCGAATATTGCAAACGAGGCAGTAAGGGACACGTGTTCGATGACGCCAGCTTCATGAAGCCAGTCAATCAAATGCTGGGTCCCAAACTTTGTTGTCAGACACGTGATTGTCACGTGACATCGTTTAAATCCGATGTAAGCAACTGGATGCCCTATCTGCGTTGAACACTTGACTTTGCTTTTTGGAATCGAAGACCGAATCATCGGGAGGTAGTGTTTTCTGCAATGCATAAAGCTTTGGCAAAGCTAGTATTGAGATCACGACTTTGATACAACCGATGATCATTTATTTTAGGTACCGACTACTGATGGTCCAGTTTCTTCATTACTGGTACTTGTATTTCCATCAATATAGAGCTTGGATTCGGTAACCTGCTGTATCCTATATTGTTCCCACCGTGGGTATCAAAAGCTGACAAAATCCTTGTATCTAGCATCAGTTCCTTCGTCTGTTTTTGTATTTTCGAGCCCCTGACAAACTAGCACAATTACATCCGACAGTCACTGGGTACTTCACTAGATTCCAACGCTCCTCGTACACAGTAGAGTTCCCAATGTTTGGAATCGGGTTACAATGATCTGGATCCCTTTTTAAAAGGGTAATTGTATACTTACTTGGTTCGCAGTCGTAAAGTCTATAGAAGCATTTCTTAGCGGCACATTCACCGTCTATTAAAACACGTGGAAACAAGCCTGTCTTCATAAACAAAGTCTTTTTATTCATCTTACATTCCCAAGGCGGAGGCTTTTTGCGTAATCTTTTGGCTTTTTGACGAAATTTCTTCTTCAGTTGTCTCCGTAATTTTTTGTTCTTTCCGCTTAAAACCAATCGAAGCGGGAGAATACTGTCTTGGGACGTGTTGTCTTCGGAATTCGTACTACTTCCGGTTGAGAGATCGTCAAACACATCTTCATCAGACAATCCGTCTAATACGTCGTCGTTGAGATGTTTTTCATCTCTGTGTCGATTTCGCCGGGGTTTCGGCCTTGAAGGTGATTTTATTGAACGCCGCCTTCGTCGCATAAAGGCATTCCTATAGGCGTGTACAGTTTTCTTTTCATCATCATCATCCTCCTCCGAATCTTCATTGAAACTCGACAACGAAAAAGAAGATCGGCCACGAGACAAATTACGTCTTCGTGTGCCTCTTCTTGGTAACCAAGTTCTTCGTTCAACAACTATTTCTTCCTCATCCTCCTCCTCCTCAACATCCACCTGGTCCAGAAGCCCACCCTCCGTATATACATCCTCTTCTCTCTCTGTCATCCACACGTCGCTGGCCCAGACTTTTTCATCCTCTACAAGATCATTTTTGTCTGTGAAACCTGCAACCCCTGGATCGTCTCCCTGGTATCCGTTAACACCTGACTTAGAGCCAGTTTGGGAACCAAACGTTCTTTTAGCCGTTGCCATGTCTGTAGCCATTCGGCTCTCATCCCAAGCTGGGCCCATTATTCTTTTGAGGTCTTCGACAGACAAAGGCCGACACAGGGGCGTATTGAAGGTGACATGTTTTGAAGATTGCTCATACCATGGCTTTCCGTCAGCGTGTGATAGCATCATAATGAGGATCAACAACAACACGTACACGACACTTTCCTTCAAACAGACAATCTGGGGAACAGAAGAAACAAATGTATTAAGTCGGATATCATTGAAGATCGATCGTTTTCCTAGCTTACTGAACAATTAGTCATCAAAAAATATATAATTTCAGTATTTGACACTATCGTCTGGTTTTGACTTTTTTGAACTTCTACACTATTGGCTAAGAGTTTCATCAAAGAAAAGGAATAACACGAATCTTTTGTGATAAATGAAGTATTTAAATGGTTAGAGAACAAAAAATGAGAATAATATAATTTACTGAATGTTGCTCGAAGAACAACAAGTATTTCATAATCGTTAAAACGTTCTGTCAAATTCAACAGCTTATTGTTTTGAAAAATGTGGGACAGTACCGGCAACTTTAATTGAGCGATTAAAAGTAAGTGAACTTATTAAAACAAAAAGTCAACGTTTAGTTAATTCTATCTATTTATGGAATATTCCGTCTAACATTAACTAAACGTTTGCGTTATCTATTTAAGGAAGAATAAACTGTTTCGTTTCCTTTGCCATAATGGTGCTCAATATAATAATTTAAAAAAGAGAAAATGATGAAAGGGAGAAAAAAGGAAAAGAACAGAAAGGCAACATAGTCTGAAAGGAGTGTCAGAGGAAAGAGGATACTATGAACTTTGGATTTATAAATAAATGAAGGAATTGTATGTTGTCTGAAAGAATAACGATCACATGACTATATATACTTAAAGCCAAGTGCGATATTGCAACTGGTGGCATTAATCGACACATTTGCTAAAGAAAACTAGGGATAACAGGATATATTGATATCATGATACATAAACCAACGACGATTAATATCAACCAAGTACTATAAAAAGTTTCTATTATGAACAAAGTCTCGGATATCAATTGAGCTTAACATGGAACTTAGTAGGAATGGTTTACATTTTAGTGTTAAGATGTGTTCATCATCTAATTGCTGACATCTATCTTTAATTTGATAGAAAAGCAGAAAATACTAGCTAAATCTTGAACGTTCGCCATTTTTTACCCGTATTTGCTATATTTCAATCAAGAGTAGACAGATAATAGTTCCCAGAAACACCCTTGAGCTGGATATCTACTGACCACTGAAGAATCTTTCTGGGTAAGACCGTTCTCTTACATGTCTTTTGTAGCTAAATGTCCAAAGGACAAAAACTGATGACTGAAGTTTTGTTACTTTACAGCAAACTGGAGTCGCGTCAGATTATCAGACTTAAATTTCTTGTTGGGATCATTCCCCACCTCCAGCCCTCTATTAACTCAGAATGGCTAATCTTCTCAATTCAAGCATGCATAAAGAAAAACTTACCTGCTTGAAAACCTTTGCCTTACACCTGTGACTAGCCTCCGTTTTACGCGACTGTGACACCTGGGTTCTGGCTGGCGACGTGGAATTGGTAGATAATGAGGAAGGCGTAGTTATGCTGTGAGTGGGTCTCACGAAGGGTCGAGGCTGAGACACTTGTCCTTTGAGCTTGGCCTGGTGGGCGGTCAGGGACTGGCTCATGTCCGGGTCGCCACTCGTCTCTGGGTGCCGAGGCTGGAGCATCCGAGTGGTCCACCATGGAACATCTTCAGGACCACTAGCCTAGTGCAGTTCAACAAACGTTGCGATAACAAGACAAGATGCAGCAGCAAAGATGATTATGTATTCTTTTTTTCTGGACGTCTTCTCCAAAGAAGTGTCAGCTATAAGTGCCTTGTCAGTTCAGTGAAGTTGAAAACAATTAGTTATATGCTCTAGCGATGTCAAAATCGCACGTTAAAAGTGTGTTAAAAGGCTTGGTTAAAACAAAACTTTGTCTTCAAGATTCACGATATCCACAGTGGACAATTTGAATTCTTGGCGTTTGGTAAAACGATGACGTAGATGATACAATGATGTCATACTTTCTGGTGCTATCAGCACCAAGGTCGTTTGATTGATCCGCTCTTGACAGGACAATCACTTGTTTCTCCTGGTTCTACACTACTGCTTTCTTTGACGAGCATGCTTGGTGACCCGTTCTAGCAGAAGCAATCAAATGAAGGCATACAATCGGTGTGTCACAGATACCATAGATATACAGTCTGATGTTTCCTGTGATGTCTGGAAAAAGTAAAAAAAATAATGTTAAGAAAAGTCGTTTAGGCGATTTAATGAATTCTATCTAAATTGTTAAATAGCAAATAAATAGTTGAAATCACGGAAGTTATGACATTGATGGAAGTCACATACAAATTGAACATGTTTTCTTGTGACAGACCCTTCCTTTAAAGCAAATGTTAATTAGGTTGAAATGATTTTTGATTGAACGTCACTTGTAAGGACGGATCTCACGGCAGATTGACAACATTGACAAAACTTAGTATTTTTCATATAACTTGTATATACCGCGCAGTCAGTCGATGTTCTGAAAATGTTAATGAAAACCCAGTAATGAAAACTCAAACTGTGTAACCTTTACAGCTATAACATTCTGTGTTATCATTAAATTAGCGCTTGTAGAAACAGTTACAGTCTAATCAAATAAATGCAACAAAATAATCAAGAGAAAGTCTTAATCTAATAATTGTTCCGTGTAAGCTATGATTATACCTTCCAGTAACTGTTGGTGAAACTTTGAGCAAATTATGATTACTTAATCACAGTGTCACACCATGAGGTCCACAGACCATAGCTCCTATCATAGCAGGGGATCATATCAGATTGGCATAGCAAATTACCGTTGGGATTACATCAACAGGGAGGCTGAATCTACTTAGACAATGCCGCCAGACAGATAACAAAAGAAAAAAGGGAAATTGCGCAATTTTAACGAAATAAAGAGAAACGTAATAATATATGTCAAAAAGGTAGATAATGATTTTTTGTACAGACAATTTGTTATGAATCTCTAGCATTTGTAGAATTTAATCGTCGTAAATGTCAATATAGTTTTCTAAAGTTATCTTTCAGTAATTAATCATGTTAATTGGGATGTCTTTGTTTTTGGAAGCATAAGAGGAATAAAGAATCTTGTTTCGGATTATCATGAAATTGATGTAATAGGTCGGTATCAATAATATATGAATCAGGCGCGTAGCCAGGGGGACATGGGGGAATGTCCCCCCCCCCCCATTTCGATCCAAAATGCTCTAGAATTGCGCAATTTTTTACTTTTTTTCAAAATTTCGGCCGCTTTGTGGCAATTTTTACCCATTTGTAATACAAATTGCCTTAAATTTGCACCATTTATAACTAATGTCAAAAATGTCGGCAATTGTTTTGATTTTGTCTAAAGTTGTCCACCCCATTTCAAAATCCTGGCTACGCGCCTGATATGAATAGCAAAAAAACAAAGATGTCTAGTCTAAGTTGCACTTAGTTTAGGTCAATTAATGTATAATCATATGGCAATGTATGTCATACACATTATACTATGTTTGGGTTAAAGTATTATTATTACAACCAACCAAACCACACAAGCCTATAAGATTGTGACAGTGACACTGCTAAAGGAGGCCGTGCATCGTCAGAACAATCTTGTAACCGAGTAGAAACCTGAGCATTGAGAATGACAGGTTACAATTCGCACTGTGTGGGACATCCTTTCAATTTGTTTGGCTACAGCAAGGCAAGGTGGTCTTTGCCAACAGGGTGAATGGTGATTCAGTAATCTGAGCTCTGCACTGAGGATCTTTGACCCCAAACCCTATCCCAAGATAGTCATCAGAATACTGAAATTCATGGTTGTGTTATGATTTAGAAGTTCGAGCGTTTGTTGGTGCATATAACTGCATCACTTTAATGGTGTGTTGTTAACTACAATAAGAAATATATGTCATCAAGGATATAACATATATGGAATTGTGAGCTGGAATGAGGAAGAACTCTTTTAACTTCATAAAACTTTGTAAACACGAGGTAGTAAGTAGCAAAACGATGCATTACTACAACTAAAGTTATTGCTTGAACTTTGGAATAGAAGCATCGTTTTAAAATAGTAAGCTCCAGACGCTAGGGATGAAAAGCCTCTGTTATTACTCATCTCAAAACCCGGCTCGCAATGCGCTCTTTGACCACCAGGAGTATGTCATACCTATTTGAATCATACACTCGCTATTTTCAAGTTTTTGGAGACGCTACTCAAATTGTATAAACCAACTTATTTCTGAGGCGGGAAATTTGGCTTATCTGACTAACAATATAATGGAATAGAATAGACAAACAGAAATTGCTTTTATAATCTGAGTCTCTATCTCTCAAAATTGACTCACTCCATTTTTCCCAAGCAAGTTTACTTTTTTTAAAGAACCACATTAAAAGATCATTCGCTTTGAAACATATATTCTGAAACAGTATTACCAATTCCTATATAGACTTAACCTTACTTTAAAAACTACTGCAAACTTCACTGATCTAAAACTCGAAATTGAAAAATAAAGAAAATCTGAAAATATCATGGTTGAAATCGAAGGAGGAATAGCCAAAACAGTCGGCTTAGGGTAACATTAAAAAACAAAAGTCCTTTACCATATAAGTGTCACTTTATCACCAACAAATAGACGGTATTGATAATCCTCGAAGTCACAAACAAATCTATTGTTCTTGCTTAGCAATGTATTGAATCAGATGATAAACCAGCGGATAAACTTATTATTGACAAAATATTGACGGCTGGTCTCTTAAGTACTGCGAGTGCAAAACTAAAACTCCGCCAATACTTTGTGGTTTGTGGTTGAGCAAATGCGTGTCGTCGCGGCGCCGTGCGTGAGGTGTACGGACAGCGATGAGAACTTTCATAATTTGAAAAAAGATATTGAACAGTGATAGCGTAAATCCGTAGATGACCTTGACATTCACAAGTTGTGACATTGTAATTACTATAGCCTCTTGTTGTGTAATTAATTGTGAACTACCTTACGCCTATGGTCTTCCAAGATTAATTACTATGGCGTTACGTCTAAAAACATTTTAATTAGCACCTTCTAGGTCAAGTTGAGTACACAATGAATCGAGGTTAGGAGAGAAATATTTGTAAGAGTATATTTTGTAATAACTATGAAAAATGTTAAGTGGGATTACTTTAAAGACGAGGTGTCGATGTTTTTGTTTTGTTTGAACAGGGCTCAAATTGATAATTACTTCTTTAAAGTACTTTGTAATTTTCGAAGATATAAAAATTGCCTTCAAAAACTTGAAACCTATAACTCCGAGTGTTCGGCAGCCGGCTTGAAACAGAATCTGAATACGGCATGCTTATAATAAGGTAACATATCTTTACCATCTTTGCCTGCACTAGACGTGAAACTTTCGACTAAAAATGTCGACAGTTTCTATTGACCCTTTGAATTTAGATTCGTAGACATTTGAGTTGTCAACAAACAATACTACAAACATAGAAGCTTAGTTTGGTTAAAAATGCAATTCTTAACATTCACGTTTTCTGAACATGCACGCTCTCGAAAACACACACACAAGAACACTTCCTTGTGATAGTACAAAGGACATAGGACACTAGGTTTTTGCTTTTTAATATTAGAAAATTCTACCAACAACCGGAATAGGCTGGAGCCAGCTTCGATAAAATTAAACATCTGGCAGAATTTAAGAAAATTCGGGTGACTATTTGGATCAAAAATCATCCCCCTGAAATTTAAAGCCCACACGTCTTTGTTTCCCAGGCTGAATTACATCACATTGTGGGTACGTCACTGCAATGATCGGGCCGCGCAAAAAAAAGAATGAGAGCAGTCACGCAGTTTGAATGATAAAAGAATATTGTGAGAAGTCAGATGACAGCTTGACAGGCATATAGTGGCATATTGTCATAAGTTTATCATGTAACAGACGTGTATGTCATCGTACCAGCACCGCCCACAAAGATACTGCAAGACATACGTCACGTACGCCGTATGTTGTAACCGGAAGTGTGAGAACATCAAGAACACAATTAATAAAACAAGCAGCTATAGTATAAGACCCTCACCACTATTTGATAATAGAACATTTTTGTCTAAGATCTAGAGATACATGTAATAACTGAGTTCATGAACTGTTCATATAATCGTCACACTATAGCCACTTTCAACAAATTCTCAACCATGAAAATGTTTCACATTGCGGGGGTTAAACCAATAACACTTTAAGACAACGGGATGGATCTCAAGTCTGCCGCCATAACCACTCGGCCATCGCGCCACTTTTAAGATGGACATCAACTGTATCACTCTTAAGGTATGACCACAGTAAAACATGTATCGGAAATGGGTCAAACGAAAAGCTATAAATCCTATTCGCCAAACAAT
>JAUUEB010485812.1:0-10908 GCA_032362205.1 Clione limacina | reverse complement strand
GAAATCCGCAAAATCCTGGCTGTGTCGTTTTTTTTAATTGAGTTTGTGAGGTGGATGCCACCTCTCACGTGACCTTATTTTTTCGTTGGTTGGCCTCATTGCTGGGCTTATGTACACACATGACTGAGTGACTGTATGAGTATACATTTCTTATGACTGAATTAGTTTTGAAAGCTTCAAAATGAGGCTCAACAGCATCAGCTTAGTACGCTATCACTGAACCACTACATCACATTGCTTATGAAATAACCATGCTTATCAAATAAAAAATACTGTGTCCAATAGGCAGGGTAGTGGATTGTTTATTCTTTACAAATGTATCTGATCATTTTAAGTTTTTGTAATTTCATAAATCTTTTTTATTTGAATACATTTTTCAAGTCTTTTTAGGTGTGTTAGCTCATACTGAAAAAAAGGTTATCAAATATGTTACTGTGTGACTTCATAAGTATTTAAATAATGACCACCTTTTAAATACATTCTTCAAGAGTAAAAATGTCTCAGATGATAAAGGGTCCTTAACACTGACAATTATTAGATGAATTATCTCCAAAGTTGCACCCCCTTTCAAATCTTGAGTATAATACAGTGCACTATTAAAAATTATACTATAAATCCTGAAATGAACAACTTAAAAAGTGTACAGCCAAGAATTAGAAAGAAAATCTTTGAATATCAAAGGCAAGGTTTCATATTTTAAATGATAGTTATAAAAATAACTTTAAATTCTAACATTTAAAAAACAAACACAAGACACAATGAAAGCATATACAAATAATTTTTCTAAATTTATTTTTCTCGTTTTACAAAAGTATACACAACATTATTATAATGACAGATACAAAAAATGCTAGATATTGTGATAAACATATCTTAAACAATGTTGTCAAAAGACATAAAAATTAAATAAATATAAAAAGATCATTGTAGGTACATTTGCAGGGTTATTCATAATTAAATATGCTTGGGGGTTACAAACTTAAATTAAACAACAAAGATTTTCATGTACTTTGAACTCACTTTCCGCTTACAAGGTCTAGAAGGATTTTCCTGCATTTGGTAACAGACTACCTGATCCTTGTTTCTATGAAAGCGTTAGCCTTGCTTTTTTCAGACCATTTGTCAATCAACATCTTTTTTTAGCTCATGGTCTTTGAAAATAACTCTCTATTATAAATCAAAAATCCTCTTTGAAAATATTTCCTTCAGTAACTCAACAGTAATCCCTCTTTAACATACAAGTAATCCTCTTTAATTCACTTTGTGCGGGACAACAACAAAGCTAGCGTCTTTACAGGGCTGCGGTTTAAATAAAATTTATATAGACTTAAAATTACCAAAAGGCTTATCAAAAGGCAGCCAACCATGGCATGTCAGAAATACTATATGCATATTTTTGTCATTTCTAAGAAGACTTTTATTTCTAAAACCCTTTACTAAAAATTGCTTATCATTATTATACAGCATAATCTAGGATTAAAATCTAAGTAAATCAAAATTAAATGTGTAACCCTGGTATCAATCATAAATAACTTACAAAACAGAAACTGACCAGCAGAGACTTTCATTGAACCATTTCAACATCCCAAAAAACAAATCAATGAAAATAATCATTAAGCCACCTGACGTTTCATAAAATCTTTACAGTTTGAATAAGCAATATCAGAGACATTTGTAGCTACTGATACTTCAGATCAGCTTTGATTCAATAGCTCAGAAAAAAATAAACAATAAAAACATAACAAAGCAGAGTAACAGGAAAGTAAAAATTCAGAATAACTCATAAGATTGTATCACATTGTAAAAAGATTGGACGGAAACTTTTCAAATTCATCAATACAAATAAAACTATTAACAAGTACACAATGCTAACTTGAGAGGAAATTGAGTGTCAGGAAAGGATAAAAAGGAAAGCAATGTCACAACTGTTTTAGGTAAGTGGTTGAAATGACTTTGATATACCAAAAGTAGATAAGGCATTTACAATATCTGGTAAAAACAGAAATAACAGCAAAACTTATTTGATTTTTTGTATCATGATAAAATAAAAACTTGATTAGTGAGACTTATTGTATTTGATAAACTTTTATCTTTTCTTATGTTGATATACACTAAGAATGTTCCAGTTTTGTGATGACAAGTCTTTGTTTTATTCCTTTTGAAATTTGGAAAATTGAAAGGGCTCTAATGTCTCCCAAAGATCATGAAACTTGTTCATACTCTAAGTACATTTAACTTAGCAACAATCAGAGATAAATAGTGAAGTCTCACCTTGGGAGGATTTGTTCATCATGTGATAACATGCAAAGTATTAATTTTCTCAAAACTCTTGTATCATATTAATGTTTTAACAAAAATAGTGGGGATGTGAGGGCTCAAACTCACTACCTCTCAGGTATGTATGCTCACCACTGGACCATTAACCAACTATTCAAGCCTAAATCTACCTTAAATTGTTTTCACAAATATTTAATTTTGCAAATTATGTAAGGAGGCAGATCATTAACAGACAAAAAATCATTCATTATAATTGCCAAAATAAAGTTATGCCATCTTAGCAAGAGATAAATGTCATTCATGTAATAAAATGATTGCAAACCAAAGTTACAAGCCTTGATCTATTGAAACTTTCTATTTCTCACAGAAATTACTGGAAGAGACATCCAAATAGACAAGCTCATAAAAAGATGGCAATATTATTATTTCAGGGCAATTTTTTGTAAGCAGATTATCATTGCAGTTGTATTCATAGTTAGTATCCTACTAGTGACATTGTCAATATTATTACAATATAAATATTAGATGAAACAGCAGCAATATTTCTGTAATTTTATGTTTTGAAAAACAAAAGCCTAAAACATTAAAAAAACGTCGTCTTACATGACAGTTAATTTGATGAGGTACAAACACCGTATTATTAAAGTAATAAATAGCCACTTGGATGCCAAGTTGCATTTCTAAAATTGCTAAAGGGTGACATGGTATCTCAGATAGTTTTGAAAATTTGCAGCGCAAGAGTAGCAATGTTGTGCAGCTAATAGGCTATAGATATTTTGTCTGAGGTTTACAGTTTCACTACAACATAATGAAAAGGGAGAAAACAAAGCACATTGTGGTAATTTGTATCAAAATTAGGCAATTGCTGGTGATTGGGTTAAAACATGTTCTTTGCAAATTGCTGCAAATTAGGACAGGACTCATATTGTACAAATACAAATCGACTTCATTTTTTTTACCAAAACCAATCACTTGAACATTTACAGCACACTATATCCTAAAATAAAAATTGGGTAGTACTT
The DNA here is from genome assembly GCA_032362205.1 of Clione limacina. Taxonomy (NCBI): domain Eukaryota; kingdom Metazoa; phylum Mollusca; class Gastropoda; order Pteropoda; family Clionidae; genus Clione; species Clione limacina. The sequence continues at coordinate 7,609 of JAUUEB010485812.1, read as the reverse complement.
TATTGTGAAACAAATCTTCACATAACATTTATCGAATTAAATAGCCCAACATGTTATACATTTTCTCTTAACTATACCAGTACATGCACTAGAAGCAAACATTAAACTACAGGTTAGGGATGGGCAAAATAATATATCTAAATGATGCTAACTTATTGGGAAGTTCTTAAGTCAAAATGTTAAAAGAGGCATGAATACCTGTCAGCTTCCGTGCAAAAACTTGTAGATACCTAAGACCAGCCTGGTAAACGAACAAAATGTTGTTGCCTCTTTGGACATTCCAACATTAAGTACTTCATACTTTCTAAAAGATATTACAAAATTGAATATTTTCTATTGTAATTTAGAATTTGTTCTAATTTATTTGTAAATAAATTAAATCTTTACGCACTGAGGAACAATGGGAGCATAATTTTTCTTCCAACACTTCAGAGAAACGATGGGAAAGTCTATTTGAAACAACCTCAGTATTTTGTATCTGTTGCTGTTTACAATAACTTTTATTGTGACATAACTTTATTTCAAATTACATGGAAGTTTTGGCTAATATAACAATTGTTTGTTTGGAGAAAACAAACATTGCTGGAGCGGTAACAAGCAATTATTGACACTTGTTCATACGCTTTGTTATTGTTCTGGAAGCTTCAGTTAACCAAAACAAGAGGGTTTGCACACCAGATAAAAATACTGAGAATGTTGCAAATCGACGTTCCCATCATTTCAACAGCAGGAAGGGAAAAATCCATACTTCTATTGCTTACGTGAGTAAAGAACGTTTATGAAAAATAAAACACAGATGTGCATCAATTGGTTTGGTTAAAATAAGATAGGTATTGAACATTTCAATATTTTTTTAACTTGCAACTTTATTTTAGCACACCAAAACAAATTAAACATCTATGTTAGTTACAAAACACACACTATATGTACAGTAGACCTTGGTTTTAACAAAGTCTACGGGACCGGACAATTTTTTCGTTACATCCAGAATTTTGCTATATTCGAAATCACTAAAAACAGCAATTTTTAAAGGTTCTGTCAACACGACCTCTAGTCAGGGGATAATACCCTGTAACCATTTTACAACGCATTATTAACAATGTGATCAGAGTTGCATGACATCTATGCACGCACTTGCATCGATATTATTTATTATTTTATTGTTCCTTTTTGGTTTTATTTTTGGTTCGAGACAATGTTAACTTGTGCTGTATGCTAACTGAGATTTGTTTTCCGACTTTGTCAATCAAACTTGTCTGCAAATTATTTTGTTATATCCTGAATCCTTGGGATTTTATTTCATTATACCCGATTTTAAATTAGTAATATTATATAAGGAAAAAGCGAGACTTTTTGTTTAGTTCATTTACCTGAGATTTTGCTAAAACTGACTTCGTTAAAACAGAGGTCCACTGTAATTTTCTTTCATTTACCTTAAAATCATACAACATATGTTGAGTTTTGTTTGAAAATACATGGTGCTGGTTTAAAAATATGACCTCTTAAATATGTTGCATATTTGAAGTTACAGCAGAAAGGGGAAAATGATTGTGTGCGTAAAGTGATAAGAAAAAAGACTAAAATAAAAAAAGCCTATTTATTTTTTTGTGCAGCGTGAAGTTAACAAACACTTTTTTAAACTGATAGCTATTTTATTGGTTTTTGATAAATTGTTTCACCCATTGTTTAAAATAGCAGGTATCTCTTAAATAAATGTTACTTATTTCTCTCAAGATCCGGATCAGTTAGTGCCCATCCCTACTAAAGGTACAGTTAAGTCATGCAAAAACAGCTAAGAATATACTACAGGTACATGTACAGTGTTCTCTAAGTCATGCAGTGATGAAGTATGAAGAGTAGCACTACTACAGTATCCATGCCATCATGCTGGAGCTTGGTTACAACTTTAATCCAAACCAGGAAATCTCTAGGCAACTATGCATATGTTAGAATTCCTGTTTTGAAAAAAAGAAATTTAAATAGCTAAAAGAAGACGAATTAATTTTCTCTGAAAGGCATAATCGTGATGTAAGGGATCGTTCTTTAATGACGTCATCATTTTCCGGCAGATATTTGACCCCACCCCCCTCCCGTCAGCCAACATTTAACACTAGGCCCTATGGAGATCAGCTGTGTCTAATGACCCCCCCTCCATCAGAGCTGACGTCATTAAAGAACGATCCCTAAGTATTTAACAGGTTTTGCTCAGCTCAGCTAAAATCTTAATAATTTTATGATAAAGAGTGTTACTGGTTAAACTATTATAAATGTTATTACGTAATGTTGGATGAGTTGTATGCCTATATGAGGAAAAACGCAAGAGTGTCAGGTGAAAAGCCTGTTAAAAAATAATGTCACAACTTCATACCCAAAGCCAATGCAAGTAGAAAGTGCCAGCAATCATGCAGCACTAATCAGGAAAAAGAACCTATTGCCTGAAGTCTAAGATGTTTCTCAGAGGACTGCATTATTATATCATCTGTTTTCCTTTCGGATAAATGAGTCATTTTGCTTAGTTTCCACATTTGGCGTATCATAAGATAAGTCTTATAAAGATAAATATTAACCAGTATTAGAAAGATACTGTTGGGAAAAACGATTTTTCAAGATGGACATCGTTTAATTTTACCCATCAATCTCGGAAGCACTCCTCCAAAATCCCTGGACTTTGCAAGCACCAAAACAGAAAAGCCCATCAGCCCTCAAACGCTCAAAATCATAAAGCATTCACTGAAATCATTCCTCTTCAGTATGAGCAGTGACAGCAACGAGAGCAACATCCCATGGACAAAGAAAAACAGGATTTTTGACGTAACTATGGGTGCACCAGATGGAGCCGAAGTCTGTGAGCTTGTAGGCCTCTTCCTGATCAATGAACCTAAAATTCCCCGTATTGAATTTCGGCCTATACAGAGACAACGGCCTAGCCATGCATAGGAGAAGACTTAGAGAAAGAAACATACTAACCCTACAGGAAGCCAAATGACCATCCTTTGTATGTACACACAGAGTCCAACCACCCACCAAACATCCTTGAAGAAGTACCTAAGCCCATAAACAAAAAGCTCTCAGCAATATCCAGTTCAGCCCAGGAATTTGATAGGCCAAAGAGGATTATCAGAAAGCTCTAGATGATAGTGGATACAGCCACAAGCTTTAATATGAAAATTGCAAACCCCAGTGAACAGAATGAAAGGGAAAAGAGATAACATATGGTTCAACCCTCCCTTCCAACGTGGGGAAACAGTTCCTACAGCTTGTGAGTAAACACTTACCCAAAGATAGCCCTCTATACTCTATACAGCTTACTGAACAGGAGTAAAGTGAAAATATCCTACAGCTGTACAAAGAATATGAAGACCATTATCCAGTCCCACAACCAGAAGATTCTGAGCAACAACCCAAAGACAACCGGGAAAAATTGCAACTGCCAGGCTAAGATAAAAGAACACTGCCCCCTCGACAACAACTGTCAACAGTACGACCTGGTATACCACGCAACCGTACTGGAGGGTGAGATGAAAAAGTATGTGGGAAGCACAATAAACTTCAAAAAAAGATACTATGGCCACAAAGATTCATTTAGAAATCCAAACAACAAAGCAAGCATAACCCTGTCCAGTCATGTGTGGGAAACAGGCCTAGCCCTTAACCCAAAGCTGAATGGTCGATAGTAAGAAATGCTTTCGCCAACAGCAAAAGGAAACAGACAATGAGACTTGTGCCGGACAGAAAAGCTAGAGATCGCTTAAGTACTCAACAATGCACAATATCTCAACAAGAGATCAAAACTAGCTCTGCGCTGCAGACATAAGATGCAGTTTCTACTGGTCCCACCCGGTAGGGACTAAACACAAGTACCGGATAGGGAGAGAGAGGGGCGAAGCGAGCGAGGCAACAAAAGCTCACAAACAGCAACAGGGCAATTCTTTATTGCACCCAGAGACTGACGAGATGGAAGACCCTCCCAACACAGTGTCTCACTAAAAGTTGGGTCAATCAAAAGTAATGTATTATTTTATTATTAAACAAGAAGATTGCCAGCTTTCCTAAACTTGTCCAAGGGAGGGGAAAGAGAACACGTTATCAGAATTAAAGCAGTTTGTAATGGGGTAATGTTTCTGTCAACATAAAACAAGAAAAACGGGAAAAGTGGGACAAGCTGTGATATTAACATTTGCAACTAAGCGTAAGCGTGCTCTGTCTTTAACTGTTAGGAATCTAATTATTAATGGAAGGCCTACAATCATAAAAACTAAGTGTGATAGATTAGCCATTTTGCATACATTATACAGTGATTGACACTTAACAGCAATCCATAATTTGCCCATATTATGAGGTGAACTGATAGCAACAACTTTTTGTCAAATTTTCAACTTAAACTTTATGCTATCTTTGATACTTTAATCATCTTCCAAATAGCATACGGGTCAATACATTTTGAACACTTTGTCACTCTAATTCATTACACCACTGGCAAAATTTATAAGTTACCCTTAACTCACAGTAAAATCAACTTTATAAATGGTAGAAAATGAGAGCTAAAATGGAAAATAAGTAAAGAAAAACAACTCCAGTCTGCGTCTGGCGTATGAAATCGGACTCAGAAAGGTAAGATAATTTTCCCCCTTAAACTTCTCGTCATTATTTTTAGATTTGATTTATATATCACGGTCAAGTTAATTTCAGAATTTTCAAAGTGACAGAGCAATGTGATAATAACAGGAGACAATATAAATAACATTTCAAATGAAATTCACTATACATTTACAGTATGGAAGTCCTTTTACTCTAGCTAATTTTGAGCCCCTTTAGTAAAAAGAACACTGTTAAAACAAAATTTCAAATACTCAATTCAAGAAGATTGGTTTTCAATATCAGAGACAAAATCTTTGTTGGGAATTTTGTTTAGCAAAATGTAAACACCTTTACCATGTGACTGATAATAAGAAAGATATTAATAACTGCCAACAGAAAGAAATGTAGGTGCAATGAAGCTGTTTGGAAAATATTGTTAATAATAAATGAAGGAAAAGGGGAAGAAATACATGTTGTTACATGCAATTCTAGCAGAATTTGTCTAAATTCAATCTTCTTACCTTTGAGATTTCGAAGGTCCCTGAAAATGATTTAAAAGGAAATAAAAGTCAAGATAATACAGATATTTAATGCTTAAAAACATGATTTTAGGTTTGAGTCTACAGGATATTCAAATCTATCAGTCTAGAACATTAGTCTCTAGTTAATTTCAGACACTTTTGGCAAGAAAGAGAACAAGATATCTGGTGCATTCAAAATACAACAAATAAAGACTGTCAAAAAATTGCTAAAAAGGGCATATGCCAAGGGCAGGGCTGATCACCAAAAACAGAACAAAAAAAGGAAAGTTAACTCTGTATTAATTCTGTATCTAGTCATTTGACCAGGATAATACTAGCTTGGCTACATTTTACTTTTTTATACACCTTGATCAAACTTTAAGCATTATGAAAGTTCAACGCATATCATGAGATTTGCAACTTGTCATAATAACAGTTTTGGGCCAAAGAAAAGAAAATCACTTTTACAAATAAGCACTCAATCAAATCATTCAAACAAATTTCATAAACCAGCATGCAGCAGATGTTCTCATGAAATTACATAAGTATTTCAAAATCTATATTATATACAACATTCATTATTCTCAGAAACTCCTGACTTAGTGTTGCATTTTTTTGGATAAATAAGACATTTCCTTTTTAAATTTGACCAAGGTGCTATTAAGAGCAATATCCTGGTAATGTGTTAATCAATTTTTTTTTTAAACTAAAAAGATAGCTTCTAATATATAAAACTAAGTTAGAAGGATGGAAATTGCTAAAGAAGGTAAACATTGACTCACTTTTGCTTCTGCCTGACTCTGAGGAGGTGGAAAGTAAAAACTGGTAAATAGCAGCATCAAATAGTAGGAATGTAAGTGCTTTTTTCAAAGCATTTTACAATAGGCTTAAAGTAATACAAAATTTATAGAATACTTTAAATAACAGTTTTGAGGATCTAATTTTCCTTATTAACATTTTGGAAGTGCAACATAGTCAGAAGAAAGTGACAGAGTTATGCAATATGGCTTTTTGTCTAGTGATAGACTATGAACTAATAAATGTGTATTTCGTAGAAAGGAACTAATCTTCAGTCGACCTTGGTTTCGGTGTTCGCTGCACCTCCTCAGGACTACAAGCACCAAAACCAAGGTCAACTGAAGGTTAGCTCCTTTCTACGTTTATGCTCTCGGTTTTTCGCGATCGAGTCTCTCTGATATAAGAATGTCACAGTTCTCTTCCTAGAAGAAACTTTTCAAATAACCGTTGTGTATGAGGAAAAATTTGTTAATTCAAAAGAAGTAGAAGTAAAATTAAACATTTACTTTAAAGATTATAGTTGAAGCTCATCAGGAGCTTTCAGCAACCATCACATAGTGTAGACTCTTAAATAAAAAGCACAGTTCAGGTATCTGAAATGGCTGAAAATCTTTTTCTAACAAAATCCTTAAGAGCTGATATTTGCAAAAACCTATCTTGTCAATCAGTATTTTGTCTATGTTTGAAATAAAATAAAAAGACAAAAGTTGAGAAAACATAGCAAGCACAAATGTGTTGTGGCTCAATTGTCAAGGAAAACTATCAACATCACTTCTGGTTTCTCACCTTTGAGCCAACTGTTCTGACAAACTGGTCAATGACCAGCCATTTTTCTTTTACTTCGTCCACTTGCTTATTCTTAAAAGGATCTCGTATGCGAATTTTTACTTCTAGTTTTCCGCCAACACTTTTTCTGCCATCCATCAACTGCCAAGAATAAAAGAATATGTTACATGAAACAAAACATGTTCACTTAAAAACAGGCTATGCTTTATAATATATATGATGACTAAGAATGGCATATCGATATCCTTTTGATACAAGAGACTTAGATTCATGCTCTCCCCTTGAGAAGATATGTTTTAAGTTTTAACACAGAATATTATGATTATGGGGTATATTCCTATGATTCTCTGATAATCATTAATCATCACAGGCAAACACTTGATAAAACCATAATTAAAACAAACGTTTTGATTACCGTCAAACAAGGATCTTTTTATGGTGTGAGACACTAACTATATGTTTCAAAAAACAAGAGATAAAATTTTGAAAGGCTTTTTCAAATACTTTTTTCAGGCTTAAAAATTCATTTTTGAACAATGACATGGAGCTAATATGGAGTTTTAGATGTGCACAAAACTATTTAATGTCACTAGTTTTGGTGTAATTAGTATTTCTATGTAGGGAATTTTAGAGACATATCAGACATTGAACATATAAACTACCAAAACACTATAGTCACTGTTTTAGAGACATATCAGACATTGAACATATAAACTACCAAAACACTATAGACACTGTTTTAGAGACATATCAGACATTGAACATATAAACTACCAAAACACTATAGTCACTGTTTTAGAGACATATCAGACATTGAACATATAAACTACCAAAACACTATAGACACTGTTTTAGAGACATATCAGACATTGAACATATAAACTACCAAAACACTATAGTCACTGTTTTAGAGACATATCAGACAT
>JAUUEB010485801.1:0-10908 GCA_032362205.1 Clione limacina | reverse complement strand
TATTTTAAAAATGTCAGCCATTGACCACCATTTAAGATTCAAAGTGCCCTAAATTTGCACTATTTATAACTAATCTCAAAAATTACAAAATGCAATTTTAAAATCAAGGTCAAAGGGAAAACGGTTGATAAATAATATCTATAAATGTTCACAGCTTGAACAAATGATGTAGATCTGAACGGTATTAATTCACTTTTCAATTTTCCAGACAATATAACTCCCTCAAACCCTACACAGTGGGTAAGGTTTCAGCATGTCCAAACAACACCAAGGACAGGCTCTGTGGTGAGTATTGTTTACATATTTAGGTATACACCTCAACTTTAATGTAGGAATTAACTTTATCAAGGTTTATTTTTGTATTGTTTTTGTTAGTTGTTTTTTATTTGTTCTATTTTTTGTTTAAGTTTGTGCAATGAGTATCTTTTTTCACAATCAAGTAAAAGCATTTAAGAATTGTGTTGAATACAGAATGTTAGGCAAAGTCAAGTCAAGTCAAGAAAACACCCTTAATGGAGACAAGAAAACGATTTTTTGTAATATTGCCTTTCAACCACACACAGAAATTAACAGCATAAAAGAAAAGAAAATCAAAGTTATCACTTTAGCTAGAGGCTTGCTTCATGTTCAGCAGGAAGGTAATTACTGAACAAAGGATGAAGTACCAACGCAATTTGTGATGGAGATTAAAAAGTGTTCCCGTGAAAAGTAACAAAGAGACGTAAAGTGTATATAGCCTCCAGTAACAAAGAGACGTAAAGTGTATATAGCCTCCAGTAGTTCACGTTTATTGATCAATTTTGCTTTCCTGCTAAACATATCATGTTATCAGGCGATCTGGTTTCTGCCTGTCTATTGAGGCGTATAATACTGGAGTGACCCACAGCCAATTAATTATTTTTGACAAATGTATAATGCTTATAAAATTGGGTTGACTACAAATGTATAATGCATGAATTATGTAAAATGATACCTCAAATTTGCAAGTCCTAATTTAATTGCCAGTGTCATATCACTGACCTTTTTTTAGACTAATTGTCAAAGCTATTGCTATCCAGTCCCATTTGAGATCCAAAATGCTATAAATTTGCACCATATATATAACTAATCTCAGAAAGCTGATTGACTTTGCGTTCAGATCCACTGGAGACGATCCTTTTCTACAGTTATGGGTGAGCGTAACTATCATCATGGTCTCGTTTTATTGTATTCTGCCTTGCGTTCGAGGGTCCAGGGTTTCAGACAAATTCTTGGAAAATAACTGGAATTTTTAATCCCACTTTAGTTAAAGTTTGAAAGAGGGGGAAACTACGACAAAATAATTAAGAATTAGGATTAGAAATATAGATAAAATATCGCTTTCGTGAATTTATCTATACACAAGAAGAGGAGGGTTGAAACAGGACAATTGGTGAGTAGGTCTCATTATATGAATTTATCAGTCTAATTTAGTGTGAGGTTAAAGTTTACTACGTAAGCAGACATTTAGAGCAAAACCTAATATGCTTACAAATAAATTATTAATTTAATGGAGTCATAACACCAATTATCGTTATAGTTACAAGACAAAAATAATGGGCGTACAGCAATCATACAACTACAAAGCGACAAGTGATTTGCATTAGGCATTAATCTTTAAAAATATAAAGTTGGGAAACTGAGCAAGAATAATTAGTACCATAAATTAGTTAGAACAAACTGGATTAAAAGTAAATTTTCTCCTGTTAAAACTAGGCGCGTAGCCAGGGGGACCTGGGGGAATGCCCCCCCCCACCCCCATTTCGATCCAAAATACTCTAGAGTTGTGCAATTTTTTTTACTTATTTTAAAACTTTCGACCGCTTCACGGCAATTTATCTCCCGTTTGAGATTCAAAGTGCCCAAAATGTGCACCATTTATAACAAATGTCAAAATTTTCGGCCGCTTCGGCCGTTGTTTTGATTATATCAAAGGTTGCACCCTCTCAATTCAAAATCCTGGCTACGCGCCTGTTTAAAACTGGTCTTTTAATCAGACTTTATACGAAAGCTTGTAATTAAATAAAAATTTCAATGAGGTCACATCCAACCATCGAGTATTGTGTACACTTCGAGTACAAACACAATATTAATATATTTATCTGTGCACAATCCTCTTTCTTCTTTCCACATCCTACAAGGTACATAATGGTACTTACGATAAGGTCACACAAATTACGATACATATTTATAGAACTAATAACAATTAATACAATGATCCTATTTTTGTGTTATCTGTCAGACTGCGGCGGTGTGTTGTGTTTGAATAAAGGTCAACTTGACATCAACACATGCGAATGTATCTGTCCCAAGGCGTTTGCCGGGAAAACTTGCAATAAAGGTAAGTTTATTCAAGAAGTACTAGAAACAATGAATACTCGTAGAGAGTACAACCACAATCATCAAAGACATGTATTTGTCAACGTCAAGTACAATATTTATTACTAGATTGGTAACTCTAGTTGACAGAGTCATATGTCAAATTCTTAAAAAAGGTGGACCGTTTGGAATTTCGTCTCTAGTGTAAGTATTGGAAATAATTCATTGATTAAAAAGAAAACAAAAAATATAAGTGAATTTAGAAATTTACCATTTGAGATTTAAAGTGCCCAAAATTTGCACCATTTATAAGTAATGTCATAATTTCGGCCGCTTCGGCCATTGCTTTGATAATATCCAATGTTGCCCCACACCCCATTTCAAAATTCTGGCTATGCGCCTGATGATGCAACATATAATTTATTTTGAAACAGTTTTAGTTTGTGCTGGCAAGAAATGTTACAACAAAGGCAAGCTGGATGAGGAGACTTGTACTTGTGACTGTAAGGAAGGAACATCTGGAAAAGAATGTCAGAAAATCAAAATCATATGTGAGTTATATTCTTATATTTTATTTGAACATTTTATTAAGGCTAACAAATACAAGCTACGACATGACACACTGTTAAATGGAACGCATGTTTTATGGATGAATAAACAATCTTGCATCTTGTATCTTGTTTAATGATAGCATCATTCATAATTAGATCGTAAGTTACACAACTACTGCATTGTACGCTGGTATTAACTAGATTTGGCATTTTGTATGAATAGACTATTAAAATGGTTTCTTTTTATATTTAACGTCATTCAATTCTGCAAATATTATAATTGGTCTTCAAATAAGAAATGGCTTGAATAAAAGTACATTAATTTGTTTCCATTTTTTTATGCATTTAGTTATAACACAATAAGTAATGGATTACTACATGTATGGCCCAAAAATTACCCATAATGATATTATACCTTCTCTTTAGCAACTGGCTGTGAAAATGAAAAGCTTGACAAAAAGAAGAATTGCACAAAAGCAACTGAGGCGAAATGTGGCAAAAAGGGGTTCAGAAAGAATTGTTGTGCAACTTGTGCACAATTTGGTGAGTTCTACAAATGTTGTTAGTTTTATATAAGCATTTATCTTTAAAACGAAGTATCAGCATGTGTCTTAACTTTTTGATAAAATGGCACTTAGGAGATGAAGGTGCAGTTCAAAGGTAAAACTTCTTAATTCCCAAACATTGAATAAATGGATAAGATTCTAAAGAAACACGAAACAGAATGTTAAGAAGACACATCGATACTTTTTTGTTCACTTTTGTATTTTTGACGACTACGATATCAACCATTTTGAAACAACAAAAACGTTGTTCGAATTATACACTAGAACATGAAGTCGGTTAATTGCCATCTATTTATATCATTTTTATTCGATTCTACATCCGATTTTAGAAATTGAAAATGAGTATTTTGCTATATTTGCCGCTCAAATCTATGATTAATTTTCAGTTTACTCTATTGATCGAGTGGTGTGTTTTTTCAACTAGAATTGCGGGTGGTTAGCGCAATTCGTCATTTTGTCACTACACAATTCCAAAAGCGACCGAGACACATATCATTTTCATAAGAATTTCTACTGAAAGAAGGAGACAAAATACAAATTGGTGTAGACTCAGTAAAGAATTTTGTAACCACCCTATACAAAGAACATATTTTGTCCTAAGGCATACCAGAAAAAATATCCGGCAAATTTAGGGGAAGGGGGGGGGGGGCAGCTTCAAAACCAAAATTGCCGGTGTCTACTAGTGTCTCATTATTCGTTTCCATATTCATACCGTAGAAAATAACGAGAATGTTTTCTGACATGTTTAGCTCTCAGTGGGCCCTTTATCTTTAGGAGCTTGCATACTGATCAATACAGACTTTATGCGCTCATTTGTAAAGTTAAAATATTTTAAGTGCCAAAATTTAAAAGACTGTACAAGTCCCTGTGTTCATTATATGTTATTCTATGCTAAGATGATCAAGACTTATTTCTAGGATTATTTTCTGTACTTGGGTGCGACCGATCAAAATACATGCACATACCCCATAGATGAAGACTAGCGTTATGGTCATTTGGCGTATTCCTAGAGAAACACAATTAGTGTGAGTCTAATTTTTATTCACATGAAGTCAAATCTTACAAAAGCATGTGAAACCCTGTTGTACAGTCCAAATTGCCCACGGTCTTTTGATATAATGTGTAGTTGACCCTTAGGTAAAAATTATACCAAAGACAAGAGGAATGTTTCCGCTTTTTTCGTCTCCTTAACTGATTTTAAGATTTAACTAACAATTGTGTTATTGTTGAATAGGTAGTCAAATAAATTAGTGAACTATAAAACTACATTATTTATCTTATTTGTCTCCACAGACTGATTCCAATCACTTCAAAGGAGGGACAACATCTTGTGAGATTCATCCGTGAATTTCAGTATAGCAACTAATTGGACCAATTTAATCATATTTTCTTCTCCTAAACTCAAAATGTCGTAAAGTTAATCCACTGTTTCTTTCAATAAAATATTCTTGTGATTCTGGCATGAATGTGTTTATCTGATGATTTTTTATTGTAATTTTAAGTGTAACTTATAATATTTTACCTATTCTACATATTTCCAGAATATTTTTCAATACTGAAAATGTAAATCTTGGACTTGAATTTAGCAATTCAAAATACAAAAAGATATGTATAAAGAGTTAGAAAATGATTTTGTTAAGAAACAATTTCACAGTCTGGCTTTTATATAGTCGGTGATTTGGAGTTCCACTGTTTCCAATGATGAACAGTTGTGTTATGTAGGGTAGGTGCCGCATTACCTTATCAAAATAAAAAATAAGACCAGTGACGGCCAGTAAGCTACGCCGTACACCATGCCCAGAGCGCCTCGTAAGTCACGTGGCATTTTTTTGCAACTATGTATACAAAAACGCTATAACAACGTGTAGGGAGTGTCAATGTGATATACGAGCCGGACTGATTTGTTCACAACAGAACGCTTCACTTTTAACATTTTGGTGGCTGCTGGCTGTTCTACTTCTGTTATCCGGTTCACCTTGATTTGATAGTCGACAGCGACCAACACTGGTAGAGAATAGACGGGGACAAGGCCGGATTAACCTTGGGTGGGACCCCTAGGCTATCATACAGAGTGGGACCCCTTGACCACCCTACCAACCTCACCCTACCTAAAAATCACTCCCACACAATTTAGACCGATTTTCCTTAGAAAAAGATCCATCCACTATATTATAACTAGTATCAATGTGCACAAAAGTAATGTAACATAAGTGATATTTGAAGGCATTGAATACTATTGGTTATTTTCAAAGGGAAGCTAAATGGTGCATTTCACAGTTTTGTTAAGAGGGGTCGTAGAACATTTTTGAAAAATGGAAGCTAAATGATGCAGTTTTGAGCTTTGTTAAGAGGGTATGGGAGAAATGAAAGCTAAATTGTGCATTTAATAAGAGCTATGTTAAGGGGGGTCTAGTAAGAAAAGGAAACTAAATGGTACATTTCAAAGCCATGTTAAGGGGGGATCTGGAAAAAAATTGAAAAATGAAAATAAATGGTGCATTTTAGAGCTATTTTGAGGGGTCTAAGAAAAAAGTGAAAAATGAAGCTAAATTGTGCATTTACGATCTTTGTGGAGGGGGGTCTTAAAAAAAGATAATGGAAGCTAAATGGTGCATCTTAGAGCTATGTTAAGGGGGTATGGGGAAATGGAATCTAAATTGTTCATTCAAGAGCTATGTTAAGAGGGTTCTGGGGAACAAATGTAAGCTAGATGGTGCATTTTAGAGCTATGATAAAGGAATATAATTAAAAAGATAAAAATTTCATCCTTTCTTAAAAAAAAGTTCATAGGGAGGGGCCCCACCTAATCCGGCCCCCGGGGGGGGGGGTTAGCGTGGTGATTAACCGTGGCGAGTCTCGTGGAGTTTACTTTTGAAGGTCTCCAGAGACGGTGTGGAAGTCGTATTGTTATCTAGCAGATTCCAGTCTGTGGTTGATCGCACTAAGAGATAATTTTTATAAATGTCTGTGCTGGTAGTTGGAATTTTGTAGCACTTATTGTTCAATGTTTGATAATTTGTCACACAATCTGAAAATGTTTTAGCTTTGATCTGTCTCTTATTCCTAGAGAAAGATAACTATCAGCTGATATAGATGCCACAATACCCCATATTCAGAATGTCATCTCGACAGGCCGAAATAGAAAAAAAGACACATCTCATCATCATCATCATCTTCAAATATGGATATGATGATGATGATGATGATGATGATGATGATGAAACATAATTTTGACCTGTCGAGACGGCGTTAACTTGTGCTGTATGCTAACTGAGATTTGTTTTCCGACTTTGTGAATCAAACTTGACTGCTAATTATTTTGTTATATCCGGAATCCTGGGGATTTTTATTTCTCTATACCCGATTTTAAATTAGTAATATTATATAAGGAAAAAAACAGGAGTTTTTATTTTGTTCGCTTTATCCAAGATTTTGCTAAACCCGACTTCGTTAAGTCCGAGGTCTACTGTAGTTTCCTATTACATATGTTTTTGTATTTATCTAGCTACAAGGCAGGGAAAGTGATGACGGTAATGATGCTGAGTAAGAGTCTTGAGCAGTGCTGGGCAAATTAGCGGACATATCTGCTATTTTTTAAATCCTGCAACTTTTCACAGTAATTAAATCCCACTACTATTTAATGGGTACTCTAGTCCAAGACAATCCCACTACCAAAATATTGGTAATCAACTTCAACTTGGATTGGCTTACTGAACAATTATAAGCATTTTTTAAGAAACTATGAAAAAAACAAGGATGGGTATAAATTCTTTGGACAGTTTTAAGTTTAATATTGATAGTATTTACATCAAATGACTCACAACTTGAAACCATAGAACAAATAAATTGAAGAATGAAATTTAAAAAAACCCATAAATATTGATGTGATGAGATACAACATGCATCAAGTGCATCTAATAGTCTCAACAACATTTCCTGTAGGTCAGAGCTCTGTAGACAGACCAATACTTTGATACAAAAATCATCTTTATAAAAATGCTAATTTTCTCATGATCATAGCTGAAAGACATGTTTGAATGTTAAAATGATTGCATTAAAAAGTGATTAACTGTAATTATGAAAGACAATGTTATCAACAATATTAGAATCAATTTCAATTATCAGTGATCAATAAAAGACATAAATACAAAAATTAAAAAAACATGTAAAAATGATAAACCTGGAATATTATTCTATAGAGTACCAAAATATGAAAAAATTCAACACCACTTTAGGACAATACTAAATGTTCAAACTGTTTGGTTAAAAACAAATTATTCAACGCATATTCATTTGTTATTGAAAATGTATTTCTTTTTTATGGAGATTTTTATTTGGCTAACAAATTGATAATTCTGCAGGTATCAATTTGAAATATTCATAGCTCATAATAGAATTAAATACAGTCAACTTGCTTAAACCAATTTTTTTGGGAAGCAAGATTATGTTCCATTTAAAAAGAATTCTGTACAAAACCACTGTTTTTCAGTAAAATGCTATATACTAGGGGTAACAAATCTGCGGATTAAAGACGTATGTAATGTCCGGATCAATGCACTACTTTATTTCTTAAGGTAGGCAACAGTAACACTCATGCTATTTCAAAATACAAGTGAAAACACATTTGGGCTAGTCTCTTAGTAAAATGTTTGTGCTATTTTTGTGATAATTTATCTTTTGATGATGCAAACTATCGCATGAAATTGTCAAATTTGGTCATAATTATTTTCTGTTAAAACATTAACAGGTATCTTCCTGTTGGTTTAAGCATTTTCTTTAACAAAGATTAAGAGAGGAAATAAATGGGAGTCAGGTTTTTGTTCCATTTAAGCAAAAATTGTGCTTAAGCTTGTGCGGTTTAAAAAAATGTGACTATTCCCAAAGCGGCGAAGGCTTTACTTTAAAGTTTGATATTGATAGTAATTACATCAAACGACTATCAACCTGTAACCATTGAACAAACAATGGAGAAGAAAAGAAAACAATAAATATTGATGTAATGAAATTAAATATCAATCTAGTGTATGTAATAGTCTCAACAACATTTCCTGTAGGCGAGAGCAATGTACCTGCATCAATTTTGATATAAAAACGTCTTTATAAAAATACACATTTTATCATGTTCATAGCTGAAAGACATGTGTAGATAAAATATAATTATTAAAAGTTGTTAAAAGCATGTGAACAATAATGATGAAAGACAATGTTATCAACAATTCTATAAGAAACAATTTACATTTTCAGTTATCAATGAAAGACATATTTTTTTTATAAAAAATGAAATTCCAGGAATATTATTCTAAAGAATACCAAAATATGTCCTCAATTCAACACCACCTGTAGCCAATACCAAATGTACAAACTACATTGAACACAAATAAACTTTTCATAAATCTCTAAATAAATAATACAACAATCAAATTGTATACAAATATTTCACATAAACCTTAAATCTTTTCTTCCTTTAAACTCATTATTATTGTGCTTGATGAGATAAATTGCACTTACATGAAAAGTAAAATTATCAAAAACTGCCAAATCAACATGACATGACGAGGAAAGCAATGTCTGTCAAAATCACTTGCACTCTTGGTTACTAGATATTTAGTTGGTCAAAATCAAATCTTACGTTTAGCCTTCGTTTTTGTAGTGAAGGGCATATAATGTCTTATCAGTGGGCAACAGTTAATTGTTCTTTGTAGTCTCACAGAGCTTGTGTTGTGTAACATTTGTCCTAAGCAACAATATGTAAGATAGTGGCAGTCATTTGAGCGAGGGTTGCAGTAGTGTGTTAAACACAAACATGAGGATGTTAAAAAGTCATTTGAACGAAGGTCGCAGTAGTGTGTTAAACACAAACATGAGGATGTTAAATAGTCATTTGAGCGAGGGTCGCAGTAGTGTGTTAAACACAAACAAAAGGATGTTAAATAGTCATTTGAGCGAGGGTCGCAGTAGTGTGTTAAACACAAACAAGAGAATGTTAAATAGTCATTTAAGCGAGGGTTGCAGTAGTGTGTTAAACACAAACAAGAAGATGTTAAATAGTCATTAATGTCAAAATCAGTAAACTAACCAAAGCTGATGAAGTAACAAACAAACAACATATTCTGAGGGCAAAAATTATGCAGACACTTATACCATTTCTTTTGTATCCATTAAAAAACTGTGCGCTTTAACATTTTTTAAATAATTTAACCAACAGAGAAAATTGCTTCTTGAGCTATTGATAAATGTATTTACTGGAACCCTTACGATGACTTAAGATAAGATAACTTTTATAGTCAATAAAAGGAAATTTGTTGCAGCTTTAAACACATGTGAGAAAGATATTTAATTATAAAAGACATAATTATTGCACTTGAATATAGTAACAAACATCTTAAAACATACATACAAATGAACCACCAGTATACAAAGTAGCAATAGTATGAACAATAAAACAAGTCTAAGTACAAAAGTAATGGAAATCCTTATAGCATATTAAGAATGTTTATAGACTATCTATCTAGGTCACTTCCTCGTTTCTCTCACCCACTCACTCTTACTGTCTATCCATCAGATACACTCACATGCATGCACACTCTCACAAAGTAATCACTCACAAATTATCAGGATAATATTTGGGATATTAATAGGCATATATAACACATGTTGAAGAAACTTTAATGAACCATAGAGCACCCTCTGGGCTGTTGGAAGGTTGCTAACATGCGGTATGGGGAGGGGAATACACCTGAAAAGATAGGGGAACAGGGCATTCTAAGCAATCACAATACCTAAACCAAACAAAGTGTATCTAAATCTCATTATCTTGTTGATAATTTCAACAATACACCAATTGCCCAGGGTAAGAAGCTTTTCCTGCGTCTTTCCGTTCTCACTCTAGGGAAGATTAGTCTACTGCTATGTGGTCATTTCAGAGCAGCAGAGAAAAGTGGATGACAATCATTGATCAAAATATTTTGCAACTTCTTTGCACATAGATTGTTGAATAAAGTATATGTGTCATCAAAAGAATGGGATGGGACTTTACTGGCTTTCCTGATTATATGATAAAATTTAACTTGATCAGATGAAGCACAATTACCACCCCAAGATGATATACAAAAAAGAAAAACACTTTCTATAATAGATTTATAAAAAGTGAAAGAATAATACAATCAATGAATCAACAGAATTTAAAAATAAATTTACATCAAGATCTTCTCTTTGATAGTTCTTAAACATTTTGACCAAGCATTCTACTAAAAGCATCTGACCAGACATGTCTAATAATGGCATTCTATTAATAGCATTTGAACAGACATCTATAACAATATACACTGAATTGTATGGTTGCTTGCTTGCTTGCTTGCTTACTTCCTTGCACTTCTCTAATCTCCGAAGTCTCTGGGTGGATTTTGCTGTAATTTAAACATAGGATAGCAAACATACTATAGATTGTGATGGGC
>JAUUEB010485790.1:0-10908 GCA_032362205.1 Clione limacina | reverse complement strand
CTGTAAGAGGCCACTTGCAGTAGGCAGCCAGTTTGGCTGCTGATAATCACTGGCCTCCTAGAGCAAGTTCAACTGTAGTCAAAACTGTTCACAACAACATGGTAGCATTTCTTTTATAGTAAGAAAAGCTTGATATGACATAAGAATATTAAATTAAATACAACAGAATCTGAATATATTTACAATGTCTGGATTGTCAATTTTTATCAATAAAACAGAAAGTAGAAATAATGGAATGAATAAGCATGTATTAGTGTGTCCCAGCGACAAGAAAATACAACCTTGACATTGGCTTTTCTAAACCAGCTTGTCCATACTGTGTTTTGCATTTCCAGTGTTATGCCTACTGCAATGAAACTTTTTAAACTGCTATATTTTATATACCTTTTTTCAACCTCAACTTCCATCAGATCATGTGGTGTGTTATGTTATGTTATGTTGCTGATCCAGCAGCCATATGAGCCTGGGCACTTGGACTTGATGACAAGAAAAGTATTTGCAAGTTTTTAGAAGTTCTGCTTTGTCTGATCGTGTGGTGTAACGGTTAGCATAAAGGCATGCTAAGCCAGAGGACCCTGGTTTGAATCCTGCTTGTTTTATATTTCATTTTCTATAAGTTGTAGAATAGTAGATTCTACTTATGCAAGTGAGGTTTAACTTCAATCTCTAAATAACCCAAAAGTAGAGAGAATCTGGGTTCTGAGCAGACTTAAGGATGTCCTGGGGACACACTAATTCCTGCAATGAATAACATATGTGTACTTGGAAAAAGGATAAAAGGTTTATAACAAGGAAAGTAAACATTGAGGAACTTAGTTAAATTATCAACTCTGGGCAAAATAAAAAATTGATATCATGACAATGCTGGTGATAAAAGAGGATGCTTATTTTTAAAAAATAGCAAATCTTCAAGGTGTTTAATGTCTCCATCAGCACCAATAAATTGATATCGGTGACAGAGCTGTTCGGACAATTTTACATGCTGCCATACAGTAAAGGATGCCATAATAAAAATTAATAACAGAGCTTTTTCTCATACAGGCCCATTGGTAAGGAACGCTCTCCCTGATAACATCAGAAATATCACTAGCTTTGATTCATTCAAAAGACAATTACAAACACATCTTTTTTAAAAGTACTTTCATTCTTAATTAATTTGTCATCAATGTTTTGAACACTGTTATATTTGAACTTGAACTATTACATGTAGGTGAAGTATTGCAAGTGTATAAGACATTATTATAAGGCATTAAGCAGGAATATTGATCCATCAAGATGGGAGGGGGGGGGGGCAGTTTAACTAATTTTATCTTCAATGAAGTCATTTAAACATTAAATGATTAGGAAACTGGCATCTCAAATGGCAAATATAGACTATATATAGAGAGAGACACAAGACTGTTGTTAACAATATATCTATCTTCAAACAAGTCATGTCATCATTTGTTATTCCCCAGCAGTTCCTCCTCAAAATCATAGAAAAATTACCACAATTTTATCATGTTTTAAAGTACCATTTAAACATGTATATGATAAGAAATGTGTACCTCAAATTGACAAATGAAGACTTTATAGAGAGATTCTTTGCAGGCAAAGACAGATATGCACATTCTACAGGACTGTTAATTCATCAAGACTGCAGAGTAATTGTATCTAGGGTGCTGTGTCCTTGTTTCTAAAGGGACCATTCACAAATTATGTCAACCAGGAGGGGGTCGGGGCTCTGGGAAAAGTTTAAGTAAGCCTTTTTTCTTTGATATGTGTGTATTATATTATGTAAAAGTTGACAAGGGCAGGGAAAGGGGCAATTTTAGTCAAATTTGGGGGACGTCAATTGTGAATGATCCCTAATACGGATGCATTTTGGACACATTAAGAGGGAAGGGTCAGTTAAACGATATATCTATCTTCAATCAATTCATCTGTTATCTGTTTTCATTGCCCAGCAGTTCCTCCTCAGACACCATAGAGTCTGTCTCTTCTAGAAATGTTGAATACGAGTAGGGATACTCTCTGATTGGTTGCCGTGACCGTCTGTTGGCCAGGGCCAGCTGGAGGGTGAAGAGACACACAGACAAGGGATATTAGACAGGGCCGTTGTGTAATAATATAAGCATTAGGAACTTTTTTATATACAATTGAACTTGAATGAAGAGGCCATCTATGCTACATGACAAAAGTGGCCATGTTGAGCAGGTGGCCACAATAGACAAGTTTAACATTACGGGCACAATAACTTTTAATCTCCTAGAACAAAAGTCGTTATGACCTAAATGTTAAACTTGTACAAGTGGTTACTTAGACAAGTTCAACTACAGATTTTATCTTTTTTATAAAGGCTAAGACCACTTTAAACGTAAAACCAGTTTTTTTTTCAGAGTCTACAAACAAAGTAAAAAAAAGCTTGATTCCAATTCCAGGATATCATTGTCAATCGAAGGCATGCAAATCCTATTGCAAAAAAATTAATAAAATAAAATAAAAGTGTGCACTATTATGAAAAGTAAAGGGAAAAAGACAAGTGCTTATTATGAACCATTTACAATACAGTAAAACCTGAGTAAACAGCCATTGCGTCTCCCGCCCAGGTAGTAGTAGCCTTTTCATAATTTTATTCCTATTCAAAGTATGTCTAAAACAGCCACCTGTAAAAAGTGGCCACTTTCAGTAGGACAAAAGGGTGGCCGATTTAGCCAGCTTTGACTGTAGTCATAAAGAGAATAAATCTTGATGCCTAAAGCCCTAAAAATCAACATTTAACAATTTCATTTTGACCTTCAAATGACGTTGAAATTCAAATTCATGCAACAAAGAACCCATGAATAGATGTATTATTTTTAAATAAATATAACTGATTTGTGTACTTATTTGATAATTTTTCTATCGTTTTTGCACCAATATAGGGTGGTCATATTTGATATTTGATTGAAATTAAGATTTTGACTTAAAGAAGAGAAATAAGATTTTTTTAGTTCATAGTGGTCCTAACAGATGGAAAAAAACACAAAATGTAAATGAAATAAAAAAATTAAGTACACAACAGCACTGACTACATTCCCTGTCGTGTCATGGCCGTTTCATTGTTGACAATCAAATGTTAAATAAGACACATACACCTCTTACAGTATCTTTTACTCAACAAATCAAATTTTATGACAGAGAATGAAATAACAAAACATAGTAAAAACTCAAAAACTCATTTGAGAAATCATGTTTTCAACAGTTTCTTGAGTTGTAAACATGACAAAATTGTCCCAAAATGTATTTTCATTGTCAAGAGAGGAAATGTTTATATAATTTCATTCCTAAGGGAAATGCATCAGGCTGTTGGGTATTTGAACCAAGGACTTTTTGTTTCAGAGTCTGACAGCCTATATCTAGACCTCAATGCAGCACATATTCTTATTCGTGCAAAGAATACAACACAGATGTGAGCATTTTGAAAAATGGTATAAATTTTGCTTGTGGAAATGTTCACACATTTTCTAGCTCTGTTATTTGTGACATATTTGGTTAAATGTGTTAAGTCAAGTAAGTAAAGTTTTGTCCCGTGCCAGTGTTCAAGCGTAGGGGAATCAAGCGTAGGGGAATCAAGAGAATCAGCAGAAAATTGTACTAGGGATAAAGCATAATGTGGTAGTTTCCCCGCAGCTTTCCATGTGCCTTTACTTCCGCTTGACCATAATAGGTCAGCTACTCTTTCCTCTATTGGGCGAAGCCGCAGAGTAAACGAGGGGTGCTTTTAAAAATGGTCGAGCCAAAAACTCGAATCCACATAGTTCTGGGTGATAGACCGTCGCTCTTACCAACTGAGCTGTTACGCTTAAATGTGTAGAGCTAGTTTAAAAGAAAAATAATAAGATGTGAAATTGAATTTTTAGAAATATAAAAGGAGTTGAAGAAGAAGTGTACTTTCAAAGGTCAAAATGATAAAGCATTACAAAAATGGCTGTGTGAGAGAAAAAAGGTAAGTGCAAAATAAATAGATTTTTGAAGTCCGTATCTGGGCTGTTTTCTCAAGCAAAATACAATCTTTCAGAGGCAAAACTCAGTGAAAGCAAAACTTTATTTTTGGTAAATAAAAATTTTCAGTTTTTAAGATGCCCAAGACAAACTGGTCTCATATAATCCCCAAGGGGAAATTAATCATCCCAATGCCTTAAACAATAGCAATTGTAAAACAAATAATAATTGTAAAATGCTATTTCAATTAATCACCTTTGTCAACCCACTTTTTATCTGTTTTTCTTTAGCAATGATAGCCGAAATGTATTGATTCCTATAACAATTGTTAGGTCACTGGCAGACATGAATACAATTCCAAAATTCCCATTATTGTGGGGTACTGTGTCTTGTGAATAACATGATTCAAAAGTTGTTTTTTTTTTATTAGGTTTTGGTTAGGTCTGTGATTACATTAGGGGGTAAAAAAGGCTGATGCTTCAAATCAAAAAGGTTTCCACCTGATATGAGTCATAATTTATTGACTTATAAAGGAAAATACTAGCGTCAGACTCCCAACCCCCAAATAGTATTTTGGGCTGCTCCTTCTCAGTTTTTGTCCGATTTCAATAAAAATTGTACCAAAATGCTCAGGAAACTATCCTGCATCACATCAATTGGAGTCCTTTTTTATTTGAAACATCACCCTTTTATAGCCCACCCCTAATTACATTCACCTATTTCATTGTGCAATAGAATCAACTCACCTGTATCTCACTGGGTCTGAGTTTAGCCAAGGTATCTTTGTCAAGTCCAAAAGCTATGGCATTAAGAGCACCTGGAATATAACACAATGAGATGTAAACCAATGTATATGTTAACATGTGAATATATATATGTAAACTGTAAACATAACAGTCTAAATAGCAGAACACCTTCTAAAGCTGGATAGCCGCCACAATCTGGGTGAAGAGAAGCACCAATTTCTTAAAACATGAGAGTGTAATAGCCTAACTAAGATCAGTCCTCTTGGTTTTTTCTTAACCTAGTTGACTTAATCCAGGTTAGTAGCGTGCATGAGAAACAAAAAAAATGAAAAGATGTTAATATTATAAGATTCTCAAAAGGATGCAATGGTCTGTTATTATTATTAATCCAATAACGGCTATAGCAATTTTGTTTTCTCATCAGATTTCAGCTTTTGTTCCCGCTCAACTTTGGTTCATTACCGAAAGTCTACAATGGGTTCTGCTAAAGATGTGTCTCTCAATTGCAGATTGGTTAGCAAGTTTGAAGTCCAATGATAGCTTTTAATCACCAAAAATTGAACTTTACACATTGTTGTTTTTATCAAATTTATATTCTATATATATAAACGCTTCCTTCAGTGAGCCTTACTAGAAATCAGAGCAAAAAGATATGTTCTGTAGTTTGATTGGCAACAAAACAATTCTTTTCACCTAAATGTGTATAAAGTATGTTTCATTGTAGAAACACAATGCTGAATGAGTGTTGATTTATGCTTTTCAATATGATGATGATGATGATGATGATGTAACAATGTAGAGTATCTAGAGCTAAACCAAGAATAAGGAGCAATATAAATGTTATCATTTATACATTTTCATTCAATTCCTGAGAAAATAGTTTAATAACTCAACGGTGATTTAACCAGATTCCCTGCTTGAGTCTGAGTGCATCACCCTATCTCATAGCTTATTGACGCCATATTATGGTGTACTTAAACAAAACATGATCCACAACTTACCATGTAGAGGTGAGGAAATGGAAGCCAATAGAACTAGAAAGAACACATGGCTCTCTGGTGAGATGGCATTCTGAATCCTAGGGACAGAAAATAAAATCAGTTCCCAATTATCAATTGACCTAATTACTTTTGAGCCAATCAAACCCTGGATTTTGTAGTGACAATATTGAAGTTTTATGATTTAGTAAGCCTAGTGGATAAGAGAGATTAAACTAGAAATTAACATTTAAGATGAATTTACGAGAAGTGAATTAACTATCAAAATAATAATAATAATATGATAATAATAATAAATAATAATAATAATAATGGTACTTATATAGCGCTTTCCCTTAGGATTAAGCTCAAAGCGATTTACAGTTATTATTACCCCGACAGGCACACTTGAGACAAAGAATTACTAAAGAAAAAGGTGCCTTCTAATCAACAGGGTCCACATTGGAAAAAGGTTCAGACTATTGAGGTTAAGTTTCTTACCTATTAATGAGTGGGAATAGTGACACAGCCAAGTAGATAAAAGGGTAAACTCTGAGAGGTTTTATGTCTTCTTTCATCATTTGCTGAAACAGATTAACATCGTTAATAAAGTTAAATGTCAAATAAAATCATAACCTAATTAATTTAGAAAATTAGAAAATTTAAAGCAGTAAACGAAAGAGAGAGAGAGAAAATTTAAAAAAAAGTCAATCACAATATGGATGTTTATCCAATTTGTATGGTTGCATTCAATGACAAATTTTATAAGCATCATCATCATCATCACCATGATCCATTAAAGTATATTTTTCCATGCTACTGCATGGGTTAGACTGTTTGCAATGTACTAGCAGTTCTCCAGGCGTCTCGGGTTAACGCTAGGCTTGTGTCAAGGCGGCTATCCTTTGGATCTTCTTTGTTTACCTCGCCCCATGACTTTGGGGGTCTGCTAGGGTTGCCAGTTGTCTTGATAGATTGGACTTACCCAGTTATCTTCCTCTTTCCTGACAACATGGCCATACCAATGCAGACGGCTATTGATTGGAGTTACACCAGTTTCGATCTGACGTTCGAGCTAGAAGAAGAATCTTTTGGTGCACCACACATCCAACAGATCATAGACATTTCAGTCCTGTCCAGCCTATTGATGTCCTCATTCATAGTTGGCAAAAAGGTTTTACCCCCATAAAGAAGAACATTTTGGACACAGGTCTTGTATAGTTCACCTTTCGCCTTCATGGACATTGCCTTAGAACCAAGCAGAGGCAAGATATCTCTGAAGTTTTTCCATCCCCAAGGAACTCTGGTGACAGAGCTAGATTCGGCACCGTCACTCGCAGCCAGCATGTGTCTGAGGTTGCAAAATTTATCAACAACCTAAAGACTGATGCCTGCTAGTGAGACTGTGGGTTGTGAAAATCTTTGTGGACTTATGTAGTTGGAGCACTTGAGGTTCAGGGCAGCTGAAAGGTTATCCTTGATGTGACTGCATTTAAAAGAAGGACAGTAGATGGAGCCCACATCTTTCTGACATTTTATGAAAATTATCTAATCTGTCTGTCTTTTCCTTGCAGATTCTATATCTGCAATTTCATCACTGTAGTCTTTCGCTACAAAAACTTTCTCAGATTGTCTGTTCAGAAATTATCGGCACTTAACTTTATTGTTACTAAAATACTCACTTTTATGTGATTTTGATATCATTATGATATTGATCTGTGATCAAATTGCAAAAAAAGATGCCATAAACTTGACTTGGCTTGTTAAACAAATTACAAGAAGTGCTCAGCTTGATATGAAGTTTGTTATTATATTTAATCTCTTCAAACATAAAATAAAATAAAAATGTGCAATGTGGGCTCGATGGTTGAGTGGTGTAAGCGTTGTGCTTAAGAGATGGCTGTCTGAAAAGTTTTGTGGGTTCAAACCCTTGAATGCAACTGAAAAGTAGAAAAAAGTGGTTTTCGTAATCCTCCCGTCCACCCAGCAGTATAATTGTGTACCCGGTTATAGGCAGTGATTGTCTATGTAAAATTGCTAAGGCTAGGGGCGTAACAGGCATGACTCCCTTGTATACTTCCCAGGAATCTGAGAATGTAAAGGTGAGTCTCCATTGGGCCTGTTGGGGTAATTGTATATTGTAAAATCACATTGAGCAAGCCTGCAAATGCATAATTAAAAAACTTAATATATTATTATTATTACCCAACACCAAGTATTTACTACTCGTGGAGAGTATTGTGACCATACGCCTTTGTCTGTCTGTGTGTATGTGGGTACGATAACTGAAGAAAAATACCACTGACTGACTTCAAATCGTGTACGATGTTGTATTTCAACCCGATAAAGACGCCTATTTAATTCCAGCAAGATCTGTTAACAAATGACAGAGTTATGGAATTAAAATTAATTACCAAAGAATGATAGAGATAAACTCGATGTCAGGTTCCTTCTTCCGCCCGGCGTTCAATATCGCTGGTGCGCAACTTAGTGCGCGGGACAGTGTACTGTGTTCTATTGCGCTGCAAAACACACAATCCTTAAGCGTATCATTGATTGCAATCCAAGCAGGAATTTAACTTTCTCAATGTTTTTCATTTTGATAAAGTTATATTTAAGTAATGCTGACATGGTACAATAAGGAAATGTTTTATTTTACATGGTGTCGGGATTGTTCTCTATCTGAGTACTTATGTTTCTAGTTATTAAAGACGTGTATGTGTAATGTACTCACATGCTGATGTTGTGTGTCTGGATCATAAGTCCCCTCCCAACTGGAAGCCTAAGAAAATGAACAAACAAACAAAAGACAAATGGTTTGAATTTGAATTTATATTTGGAAATCCTCCAATTTGTAAGACAAGATAGATCATAAGTTTAATGTTTGACTTAATATTAATCAAACAATAAATCACTGGTGATAACAAGAAAAAATATTTAGAAAATCAGATATCTTCGCGTGGTTTATACACTGGACTAAGAGGTTCAGAGTTTGATGCGATCTGAGGGAGGAAACGTAACATTTGAAGAATTGATAAAAAGAAAATAACTAACATCATATTATATGATGGTGGCGCTTAATGCACATACATCAATAATTTGTATACGCATTATCGCCTTGGAAGACAGGATCTCAATCCCCCAAATATACTGACTGATTCACTTACTATCTAAAGTTTCTATTGGACTACAACATAATGCAATCAATATTTTACTAAACAACAAGCACCTTGTGGTGATCAAAATTCCCAAAATAAAATCCAGCTGGCAGCAATGGGGAACTAAGGGGAATTTGTTTTAAAAAAACTCAATTTTTGTATTTCCTCATGAACATTTTAAATTGATATCTAGCGTATGTTGCTATTTGCATAAAGACCATTAAAATTCCCTACAATTGATACCAATTATATTAAAATAGGCCCAAAACTTGTAGATTTTCCTAAAGCACAAGGACTTAAAATAAACTAACATTGCAAGAAGTCTACCAAGAAGAATAACTTTGAACATTGATCTGACCTTTCTGCGAAGTTCGTAGATTATGTAGGCGTAGGTTATGATGAGGAGGGCAATAATAGTAAACAGTGGTCCATACCATCTGAGGATTTGTACAATTTAGGCATTACAATGGCGATAAATAGAGATCCATACCGTCTGAGGATTTGTACAATTTAGGACTTACAATGACGATAAATAGAGATCCATACCATCTGAGGATTTGTACAATTTAAGAATTACAATAGTAATAAACTAGATCAAATCATGATGTGACTTTTTTTCTAATTATAACAGAGAAGAAGGAAAAGGGAAAGAAGGAGGAAATGAATGAGATAGAGGGAAAAATAAATTGAAAACAGATAATATAGAGAGAATGGACAGAGATATAGAGATGGAGAGAACATAATCTGAGAGAATAAGATATTGGAAAAAATGTTATCAAGTAGAAAAGAGGGAGTGAGAATCAAAACTAGCTATACACAATTTTACTTAAATCATATAACTCCTTTATCGAATGAGGAGACAAGGCATAAAAATAACTTTCTATATAGCTTTTCAAATTTTACAACGGTTTTTAAGAAGGCGGCATATAAATCTAACAGCCAACTAATCAGACAGAATATGGTACTCACATGCCAACCCTCCAGGCAATGTCTTCAACAATCCAACTGTGGAAAGTTAAAAAGATAAAGCAAAGATCAAATATTGACATGAATTTATAATTCAACTGATTTCCTACACATTTTCAAATGCACAACAGTGCTAGAGTGCTACTACAGTGGCTTATCATAGGAGATCAGTCAACAAAGTATCACTAAAGTGTTATAAGAGGATATGTCCTAAATTTGAAAAGTATTAGAGCTTGCCATAAATTATGAAGTCTTTTGTGTCAGTTGAGTAATAATTATAATAATAAAAATAATATTAATACATGGCATTTATATAGCGCAGTTCCACGCCTGCTCAATGCGCTTTACATGAAATTATTACCCAGACAGGCTGGACGAAGACACACTTGCACACATTCAGAATACACAACGGAATTACCGGTCAAGCTATTCACTTTGGTAATCTTACAAAGACATTCACTGCCTATAGTCGGGTACATAATTATACTGCTGGGTGGACAGAAGGGCGGCAGAAAAATCCGAGAGAGTCCCCGGCGGGATTCGAACCAGGAACTTCTGCATGGTAAGTGAGTGCACTGACAACTACACTACCGTAAGCCACTAAAGTGCCTCCAGTAAGGCAGTGCCTGAGGGTTGTAAGTAATAAAACAGTAAAGGAAGTTTTATTCAGTAACAGCAAAGTGAGTGAAAATTAAAATAATGCTGCTTATACTAACTTCAAAAAAGGGAGCTGTAGCTAAACCTATCACACAGGCAGCATTGATCTTTTTTATTTTAAATCTTTGTAGCCTCTGCTTGAATCAAGCATTCAAATTTTGGCTGATTTTTACAATTTACTACTAGTTAACCTTTTGGCCAATAAATCACACATACACATAAACTACCCTTTTACTGCAGAATAGTACCTCTCATACATTTTTCTAGAGAACTGTATATATGTTGAACAAGAAAACCTTGACTTTAGTCACAGTCATGGGTGCCACCAATTTTTTTCCCCAATCCTGAAATGACTTTTCAAAAATCTCCCAATCCTGAAATGACTTTTCAAAATTCTCCCAATCCTGAAATGACTTTTCAAAATTCTCCCAATCCTGAAAC